>NW_011627562.1:73010-90699 GCF_000204515.1 Acromyrmex echinatior | reverse complement strand
ATATAATATAATATAGAAAAAATTAAATATCTATTTTATTATATCTTTAATATTTCATATGTTAATTGCAATTTTAACTGTTATTAACTTTTTTTTATCACTCTTTCAATTTATAGTTGACGAAATTATTCATGTTGTTTGCGAAATTATGCCAACAATTTAATGCACCGACAAATAGCAATACGATTTGGTATAATAATAATAATTTGTGTGTGTGTGTGTGTGTGTGTGTGTGTATGTGTGTGTAGTTTACCAGAGGAGTAAAATTGTAAAATAAAATAAAAAAATCATACAAATAATTCTTTTTTATGGTGATTTTATTTTATAATAATAGTGAGTACCGAAAAAATTCTAAATTTGTATTACAGATGAGTTTCTTTTATAATAATGAAACATATTATTTAGAAAATTAGGAGCAATCTTAATATTTTATTATTTATGTACATCAAATAATATATATCTTAACAGTACTAATTAAATGAAACTTAATAAATTAACAATAAATAATAAATTTATAGTTATCTTTAAATTTATTATTATAGATAATATTTTTTTTCTTATTAAATCTAGTTAAGTAGTCTCAGCCGCTATTCACAACAGTAATAGAATGATGAAAATTACGTATCTAAGATATCTCAGATCTAGAATCATACTTTTAATTCACCCTAAAATTTTTGATCAATTTTGGAATAAATATTTTTTCATAAAAATATTTAGTAGCAAGTTATTAATTTTTTTATATTAAATATTGTGTGACTCAATTATACACAGAAAAAATCATTTTGCATTTATGTTAAAACGAATCCTTGTTAAAATTTTTGTGTTAACTTTTTAACATATTCGAGTTTTAATTTAACATTTCTCAATGTTAAAATAACACAATTTATAGGTAATTAAACAAATAATAAAAATATTGTAGTTTTAAATTTTAAGAATAAATGGATAAAATTTGTGTGTTGATTTAATGTATTATAATATTAATTTTATTGAAGAAATATATTCTGTACAACTAGTTACATATTTTATATATAAAAAGGTATAGATATTTTGTGTTATTTTTTTCTTTATAACAGTAAATATCTGTTAAATATCTATATATTGCATATGTTAAATTGTTAAATATCACAAAAGCATCGCCAAAACTAATTTCAGTTAAATTTAACATTATAAATGTGTCAATTCAACATAAAATTTGTTTTTAAATTGGCAAAGCTTTATTACGCTTTTTGTGTTAATTTTGTACATAATATTTGTGTTACTTTCTAATATATTCATCTTATGTTAAATTAACACAAAAATTTGGGTGGATCGTTTGAAATATGTGAAATGTATTAAATTTAACATAAAATTTTTTATTGTATATCTTTATGTATTTTTTATTGTTTTCAATCACTTGAAATTAAAATATTATTGCTTGGTCGACATTTTTATTGATGAGCGAAAATTGATCCTTAAAAAATTTTTAAATAAAAAGTAACTCAATTCTTTGAGATCTAACATATTTCTATGTAATATCAACTCTATTTGTTATCACTAAAAAAAGTTCAGAAAATTACGTTAGTGTCGATTCAGTTGTTTCTATTGAAGGATTTTCGATATCGTCCAATATATCAGGATCGAGTTCTGTCAAAACTTCGTTTTTGTTTCTTACATTATTTTGTTTGTTGGCAACAGGATTATTGTGTTCCTCTATATTGAAAATATTTTTAGGAAGTATAAGATCTTTGATGCGCATTATATTATCTTCAACAACAGCCTCATCTTCGAAAAATCTGTGATTCATTTCTTTTACAGGATTTGCATGTATACTATTTTTAGTTTCTGACAATTCCTGCGTTTCTGATTTGGTAGGATATTTTTTATCATTTACAATATTTAAGTAGCGAGGAAGTATATAAGCATTATAGGCATTGATCACAGGTGTACGGACAATTTCAGTACTGGTGTACGATTTGTTTTTTTCTCGAAAGATTAGATCCTCGTTTTGCTCGTCCTGGAAGTATTTATTATTTTCTTCAGAATATAATCCCAATTGTCCCATCTCTTGCGAGTTTTCACGTATAAAATTTAAATCGTCGAATTCTTCATTCACTCTTCCTTTCCAAATATTCTGAGGAAATATATGAGGATTAATATTATTTCGTCCAGTTTTGATATTATGTTCAGTCTCGTCTTCAAAATAATCTTTCATATCTTTGTCATCCATGAAGTATTCAGTCTCGTCTTCAAAATATTCTTTCATATTTTTATCATCTTCCTCATTTTCAAAAGATTTAGTATTTGCTTTCATTAAAGAATCGAACAATGTTTCATCCTTTCTTGATTTCCATGTATTTATATCCTGAGGAAACTTAGAATTATGAGAATTAGAATTGATTTGTTCATTATCGTCTTTAACTATAATTTCTTGCTTTCTTGCAGGATATAGTTCTAAGAAATTATTTCTAAACTGTCCTACATTCGAGGATTGTGAATTCTTAGCGATGTCCCAATTATCAAAGAATTTTTTGGTTGATTTTGAGATATCCGAATCCTTAACATAAGGATCAGGTTTAACTTCTGATGGATTAAATCCTACGGGACTATATCTTTCTGGAGAATATCTAAGCTGGCTGGCGGAATTTGAAGATTCCTTGATTGCATCTTTTTGCTCGTCTTCCCGGCGAAGTCGGTAAATATTTTCTATTTCAGAGAAAGATTTCTCTGACTGCATGATGTTTGAAGACGTGTCTCCTGGATACTTCCCTGACGACTTTGTATCTTTATCATCGGCGCGATGTACCAGTACTTTCCTCATAAGATCTTCTTCGTTCTGTTTATAATCTTCCATCCTTTTATAGTCTTCTAACTCCTCGAATTCTGAATATTTATTGTGAGGATTTCTGAAAAACCAATTTTTTTCGAAAATTTGTCTCGATGGAATAACACGAGGATATTCTCTCATAGGTATGTCTTCAGAAAATATTTCTTGTCTGTCTGAGGATTGCGGAGAACTATTAAGATAATTCTTGACAAATGAATTTTGGCTAACAGGTTCTTGTTGTTGAAATCCTCTGTAGTTTCCGGAAGACATCAAATTTTTTGTTTTATATAATGAAACATTATCATCGCGTGCTATATTCTGAGAGATTTCTCCTCGTAACAAGTGAGAATTTTGAAGCGAATTTGTAGAGAAATCTTGCAAATTTGATTCTTGATGAGTATTCCTGAAACATGTCGCAAATTTTTTCACTCGTTAGATTTATAATAACATTCTTCAAATTTTAAATATATAATTATAACTTCATGGTTGGCAACGTTATCTCATAAAAATAACTCATTACTGTTACCGTTCTTTTTTCCTAAAAATAACTCATTATCGTTACTCGTTATTGATTTGTAAAAGTAACTCGTTACTTTTTCGTTACTTTTTTTCTTAATACTAAAAAAATATTATATAGCATTTTTTATTGGCAAAACTTGTGCGCACTCAATGTACATTAAAGCCGTTGTACACAACGCTAATCTAAATGTAAAAATGAAATATCTGAGAGAATAAAATGCCTAAAATATATTAGGTGTTGGAATTAATTCGTAGCGTTTTACAAGTGATGGGAAGTACTTTCATTAATGTATTTTTTAATGCTCATGTGAAATAAATAACATTCTTTCATTAAAAAACGCTACGAATTAATTCCAACACCTAATATTTTATCAAATAACATAATAAAATGTATTGAGGATTTCGTAATTTAACTCGTTTCTATTTTTATTAACATACATTTTTACAGCGTCGATTGTACAGCGGCTTTAAAGTGCACTGAATGCGTATTAGTTCTGCTAATGAAAAATGCTATTATATGCAGATTTTTGCGGTAACTATAAAAAAGATGGAGGAAAAAATTAAAAGACTGATAAATATGTATATGTATATCGCTCTAGTTACGATTAAAACTTTTACATAAATAGAAATAAAGTAACGATGAAAATAACTAGTGAAATCGTTACCATTACCTCAAAAATTTAACTGCGTGACCATGCTACCATGAACGTTATTCAGAAGAAAATGTAACGTCATTACTCAAACGTTACCGAAAAAAGTAACTTGTAACAACGTTACTTGTCAATTCTATATAACTTTCTTTTACATTTTAAGATTAAATTCTAAAATGCTGAATTTTTTACTTATCTTCTCTCTTTGGAGAGAAAATTGAAGTGTTAGCTATAGATATAGTCATATTATATACTTAATATAGTTACTATCATACTGTATTAATATTGCAAGTATACGATTATTGATAATCCAACTTTCTTAATGATAGCTTATATCCGTTAGTTTAAATTAAGATTCTTAAATTTTTCTAATTTATATAAATTGTCATAATAGCGTAGTTATGTCGTATTACTAATTGGACATGTATAATATAATCCCACTATGTATTAGATATGTATAAATAAATAAATAAATATATTTTATATATTTTTTTTATGTATATAATAATATATTAATATTATTTTGAATTAGAGGCACATTCTAGTTTGATTGAATGTTTTTATTATGCATGAAAATTTAAGTTGTCAGATTGGAAATTCTTAAATTTAGCAGTTTCTAACTTTTATATATTTTGATTTAAGGATCGACAAGAGTGACTATAGAGATCTCTGTCAGAAACAATTTCTTTATGCTAAAATTATGGCTATAAAATACTGAGAAAATGTAACTGCAATGTTTGTAATCAAGAAAGTCGGCTAAAGGCTTATACGGCTTACATAGTGTCTTTGTTGAAAAAAAAAATAGTTAAAATAAAAATTTCATATCATATAATCATTTCGATATCTTACTCGGTCTGCACTATAAATGTAGTTATTGAAGTGCAGATAATTTTATTTATTATAATGTTTTGAGAACTAAATTGTAAAATCCGACTCTGTACACGCTTTCGTAAGTTTTACAAAAAGAGAAGCTGAAAAGATTTCATAATGGTCAATGTTACTTCTAGGAGAGAAAATATCAGTATGAAAACGTGCATCTGCATCATGCAAGGAGCAGATTATTTTATTTGTTATATAATACTTTTAAGAACAAAATTGCAAAATCCTGCTCTTAGCAGGCTTCGTAACTCGTAAAACATACCAAGTAAAAAAGAGTTTCATGATAAAATATTATTTTATGCTGAAATATATGATGTAATGCAGACATGTGTAACAAGCTGATGTTATTTGTCATTTTAACATCAAAATAACATCAGCTTATTATCTGAGAATGTATATAATATATGTATCTATATCACAAAAGGCGTACCTAACTTGGTTCTTGTTGACCCTTAAATTATATTCTTACCATGGTAATTGAACGGTCAAAGCTTCTGGGCAATCTAGACTACATGAAGGGCAGGATGCTTCTTTAGGAATTCTTCGAAACGATCCGCAAGCTAGGATTACGCTCACAGACAAATAAAACAAATAGCGACAAGAAATTTGTCTCGACATACTTAAAAGATTCGAATAAAGAAACCTTGACGATTCTTTATAAGCTCGCATGTTAGGGATGCAGCGAGGACACACGATGCTGAGTACAAAAATGTTTTTTCCATGTTGCATCAATCGCTTCCTGTATATATCTGTTAATTTTTAAATGAATTGTTTGCTTATTTCTTTTTCAATTTCTTAATATTCACTTCCTTTTATCTTTAATCTTTAGGCAAGATAGAGGTGACGACATAATATCGCAGAAGTCTTTGGATGTAGTGAAAATACTTATACATTTTTTAAAAGAGCGTAAGTCTATTTCAAAATGTTTTCTCTTTTTTGTAAATTGTTGAATTTTGATGTTAAAATTCATTTTATAAGAATGAGTTTTTATAAGAAATTCGATATTATTGTGAAAGATCATGGTATTATTTTTTTTAAACGATTATTTTAAGCTTAGAAAGGCTATCCCGGTAAAAAAATTTGTGTGTGTGTGTGTGTGTGTGTGTGTATTACATACATAAACGTGTGTAAATATTCATAAATATAAAATTATGTATGAAATACGTACATACATGTTCAGACATCCTTCATTTGCAAAATTACTTTATTAGTGCACTAAAAATAATAATAATAATGAAAAAATACCAAAAATAACTAAAAGGAAAATTTTCGCATTATTTGTTTTCGAAAAAATCAATTTTGGAGAAATGTAAAAGAATTGCTCATATATAATTAATAATTATATAATATTAATAATTATATATAGTTATGTATGAGCAAATTTTTTTGCATTTTTCTAAAACTTACAATGCAAAAATTGTTCCATTAACTATTTTTGATGTTTTTTTCAATATTACTATTTTTAGTACACTAAAAATAGTAATATTGAAAAAAGTAATTTTACAAATGAAAGAAAGATGTATGAATATATTTCATGTGTAATTATATATAATTATTAATTATATATAATTATGAAATTAAGTCAAAGAAACGAAATAAAAAACAAATTTACAGCTCCATCTCTTTTCTTTAAAATATTTTTTAAACTTCTCTATGATTTTTTTATACTAAAATACTTACGTACGTATATATCGTATGTTCTAATATAATATATTTGTATATGTTTTAATATAATATAGAATTTAATTTATATTTTATAATAATTTTATAAAATAATTAAGAATAAACGGACAACTGGGAATTGGCACATTGATCGGTGCGTAATTCGCTTTGAAAAAAATAAAGCTTTTTTAAAGCGAACGAATTACGCACCGGTCATTGTGTCAATTCCCAATTGCCCGTTTGTTCTTAGTTATTTTATAGTTTATTACGGGAATTCCAATATTGTTATCTTTAATAATTTTAATTCTGCATCAAAGATGCTAGAGTGGAAGGATTATTTCGACGAGCAGGACGTCGTGAGGTTCGACGACATATTCTGAATTCTCTAAAGAAAGGCCATAAACCGCATTTTGAAAATTCAAATAATGTTGCTCTGGAATGTGCGGCAGCTTTACAAATTTTTCTTAGCCGCTTAAAGAAACCAATTATGCCGCAGCACGTGCAAGAATTGATTCTTGGTAAATATTAACAAATAAATAAGGAATGAAAGTGATAAATGTGTAAGAAAACAACGAATATTTCTCGTAATTATAATTTATTTGTCGTTTGAAAATGACAAATATGTATAAAATTCAACGTTCATCGAAGCGTAAATTTATAAATTCAGCGTCAGCAGAATGTTAGTTCTGGTGAATTATGCCAGTTATTACGATATTATCAAATCTAAAATTTTGATGACAAATAAATCTTCGATGATTTAAAATCTTTGATCTGTATACCTAATTAGTATAATAGATTTTGAATTAACATTTCAGTTTTTAATATTCGATATTAATATTAATATTATTAAATATAATTTATTAATGTTAATTATCATTTGTAATATTAAAGATATTTAGAGAACTTTGTATATTTTGTGAATGGTATAAATATAAATCTTAATATTTATATATGATCAGCTGATAATCCAGGTGTAGAAGCACAAGTTATTGCACAAGATGCTCTAGGACTTATTAGACAGGATGTCGGTGGTCGTCATTGCGAGCTCTTGACTCATGTTTTGGATCTTTTAAGGCACTTAACTCTTTCAGGACCTCCTTCTGAATGTTCCGAATTGCGCGGATCTCCATTACCTGTTGCACTTTTACCAGTGTTTTTTAATTTATCCGTAATAATATATTATTTATAATATCTCATTAGTCCATCAAATCAATTTATTTTATACAAAAATTTTTAGCGTTAAAGATCTTATACAATGCAATTTACTCTTTTTAACATTGAGAATTTTACTTAGATATTAAACTCTTAAATATTTATTTTTTATTTTGCATAATTGGAAAAGAAGGTAATTATGCATATATTAGGAGCGAACTCACAGATTTCAATGATCTTGACATATGTTGTCTTCCAACCGGGTTTAGCCATCGTTATTCATTAAAAGGTTATGAATAAAATAAATTTAAGAAATAATGTCTTTTTTCTATTACATAAAATAAAAATTCTCTATTTTAAAATAAATCTCTTCTGTCAAGAGGCGCATGACTTTCATACGAAGCGAGTTCCACCTTACCTCCTACCCTGCGAAGGAACGTGTGATTTTTCACGCGAAGCGAATTTCACCCCGCATCCTCCCTGCCAAGTGGTGTTCCAAGTTTCCATCATGGTAGAAGGAATAAAGATAGAATCACACGATGCTTGATTTCTTGAATGATAGCATACAGCCGTCTGCTCTGATGTATGTAGAATATAGTAAGTTCATGCATTAAGCGTTGCATGCTGCATACATACACGATTTTTATATTTATTATGGATTACTTCATAGCTTATTTCCTTGCATGCACCAATCAAAAGAAATAATTGCTAATTTCATAGTTATTTGTCAAACGCCAGACTGTATGCATCAAAGCAAGCATAGCAGCATGCATGCGTCTTCTTCTTATTCTTCTCATTATTCCTCTGCTTAGTTTTCCGATCCAAGAAAAGGATCATATCATGCGGTGAATTTGAATCTTAGATTGTGATAACCTCTGCGGGGGAGGGGGTGCATGCTTATCATTCAAGAAATTGAATATCGTGTGATTCCGTCTTTACATGGTGTGTGCAGTTGGACAGTATCTCTTTCTATATCTCTGCCTTCTCTGTCTATGGACTGTTCACAAGGAGGAAAAGCTACGAATTGTGAAACGCTAAACATGGGACGGTATTCATAATCCATTTTTATTTTAAAACTTTATCTTAAATATAATGTTTTAAGATGCTAATAGTCTTCAGATTGACTTACATCTTAAGATTGTAGCTCTTAAATCTCATGAACATCCATAGGCAGAGAGGGCAGAGATTTATAGAAACTCCAACCGTCCAACTACACACACTATGCTACTCCTTCCATCAGATATGTGAGTGGTGCAATTGAACTGTGTGCAAGTGCACTGCTTCCAAAATTAAAAAAATTCGTAATTTTTTATTATATAAATAATGCTGTATAAATAAGTATATATATTTTTAATGCTATAATATCTTATATATTGCTGAAAAATTATATTTTTTTCTCTAAAGTTATTATCTCTATTGATAATCGAACTCGGATGATAACATTAAAATCAGTTTTAAATCAAAATCGAGTATTATTAAGTTTTAAACATATATACATGTCTACGAAATTAATAAATCATGAAATCACTACTGTATTATTAGTTTCTTATTCTTAATCATTTAAATTTTAACAGGCACGCGAACTTCGCCGACTGTCTTTAATAATATCTCGTTGGTGCTCAGGGTCATGATCTTGATAACATATATCAGGATCATTAAAATCTGTGAGCCCCTGATATGCATAATTACTCTGGTGAAAACTTTTCAGAATTTTTCATATAATTTTTCAGAATTTCTATATAATTTTATAACTTTCTAACATTTTTATACAAATTGGAACATTTCTCAGAAAATCTACATCTTTTCTCAGAATTTTTCTTATATGTTAATTATGAAATATCGTAAGATTTCTAAGATTTTTTGTAAGTATAATTTCTGATGAAATGTTATAAAATCTGAAAATATTTTTTAAAAATTATGAGATAAGAAATTTCAGAATATTTCAGAATTCACTTGTATGAAAAATTCTGAGAGAAGATATAAACTTTTCGAATATTTCTGAGTATTTCTGAAAAATGTTCCAATTCGTATAAAAATTATGAGAAAAATTTTCACCAGGGTATTGAAAAAAATTACGCATTTAAATCCTTATAAAATGAATTATATTAAGTATTTCTTTCATATAATTTATTTTGGTCTCATTTTATAGCCTAGTGATTTAATAAGATGGAAACAAGTGGCGGCCAGATTCAGCGAATTAATTACGGAAGCCGCTGCGCAACTCCGTCGCGATGTACAACATGGCATTTATACGGAAACTATAAATTCCATGACGAATTACATCGATGTAAGAGACCTTTACTTTAAAGCAATTTAAAAAATGCATTAACATTTCCTTAACTTAATTTTGAGTCATATTTAACTTTATGTAATTGTTTTCATCTTAGAATAGTTTTTTTAGTGAAAAATAACCGCTATCATCCGTATTATGCATCTTTAGACAGCTTCGACCTCGCAAGAGGAAGATGAAGAATTAACGAGATGGCAAGAGTTTTCCTTGTTGTATCCTTTTGTTCGACTTAGAGATCATTGTAATATTTGTAAGATATTATTAATTAATTTTTATTATTATAATTTCACTAATATGTAGATCCACTATTATTTCGTAAAGTATGATTATTTTAATTTTATTATTTTTTTTATTATTAAGACTCCTGATTAGTCACCATAACTATATTGAATCGTGACATCAGAAAAATGACACATTAATTTTTGTTACTTGCCATTTGTAAATTAAGACAATTTGGATAAAACAAAATGATGAGATCGCTTGAAAACATTTGTAAAAATGGATGAAAACTATGCTTATTCCCTCTGATTCCCTCAGTAAATAATCGTAAAATGATAAAAAGCACGTAAAATGTTTTTATTTAATAATGCCTATTTTCACTTGCACCTGCCTTTTATCACTTTTTATGATTATTTACTGACTCTGAGGCGGAATAAGCATAATTTTCATCTATTTTTACAAATGTTTTAAAACGATCTCATCATTTTGTTTTATCGAAATTGTCTTTATTTACAAATGGCAAATAATAAAAATTAATGTCATTTCTCGCTTCTGACATCACGACTCAATGTGATAATTCAGAAGCTTTAATGATAAGAATACTAGTGATTTGGTTTATTTTCTCTAATAAAACGTTTATTAACGATTCAATAAAATTTTGCCGACAGGTCACGTTGGTGAGATGGCACGTGTTCTTATTACACCGTTACAACACCCGATCGTTGGAAGGTTACATCCGACAATTGCTAATCCTAATTAAAAATTTTATAACAATCGTACAAATGTGCAAAGTATTTTTAGATGCAAATTACTGTATTTATATTGTCATAATTTTGTTTATGTAAATTGATTAAATACTTCAATTATACTTTAATTAAAATATTATGTTTACAGTACTGCCAGTGAATAGTAACGATTAACGATCTAATTAAAAGTAACTAGATCAATTCTAAACAGAATCATGAGGCTTGTAATTTGTTTTCGTAAAACTTGTAAGAACTTATGACTGACATTATAATTCTATGTGTATGTATAAGATGTACGGTCATTCGTAAATATCCACGATTTTTTATAAATCTTATGGCTAGCAAGAAGCTGTCTGTAAAGATATTACAGTAAAATTATAAGCGCTTGTAGGTATTAATCTTACAAGAACATATTACAAATTTTATGATTTTCTTAGAATTAAGACTCGTTAAATTAAATACATTGTAATATAAAATGAAGATGTTTATTTAAATAAGATGTTTATTTAAATAATTATTTGCAAACACATATATTTTTATATCTTTTTCAGTGCCTCTATACATTAAACTGCAAATAAAATATTTCATACATTATAAATTCACCGTAAAATTGTACACGATAAAATTATTTTACTGCTAACGCGCGCGAGCAAAACGTAAATAAAACGTTTCGCATATGTAAGATGTGCACTAAAATGTGCAATTAAACTTTACGATTTAAATTTTAAAATTTAACTACATATGCCATTTTGTGGAATGACTTAAACCAATTTCCTTTAGGCATTCTTAAAATTTAACTGTGTAATCGCATACGGAGTATGATATTTTCAGGTGTATTCTATGATACGAAAGTACGTAAAATCGTTTCACAGCAAGCTTATGTATGGAACGTGTATGAAACTACGCCTATGTATACATTTCAAAAAATGCAGTAATCAATTAGACATATTCCTTTAATAAAAATAATATTGATAAAAATAATATGATGCCTTTTCTTATTTAAAATTAAAATCATAATCTTCTTCCTCTTAGATTTTTCTTTCACGAAAAAGATACTATGGTTAAAATTAGGTTAATAACAAATTTTTAAGTTTTATTTACATTTTCTAAAATTATTTTTCTTGTACTTTTTTTCAAGGAAAACTACGTAAGTTGTGTGTGTTACTATAATAAAACCAATTAAATTACTAGTGTAAAGTTCATTTAAAGAATATGTCATGATTGATTTGTGCATTCTCTAAGATAGATAAAAGATGAGCATGAACAACAGAGATTGCCATTCATTTCTTTTTTAATATTAACCGGAGCGACAGAAAACTGCTGCAGAGCTCAAAATCAATTGTTGCACTAATTGTGGCTACGACCAGGAAAACCACGATCGTTGTGTGGGTGACTTTGGCGTAGTTGGCATAGATGAGGACGGTGTACCGGTCTGTTTCTCATCAAGTTGATTTTTCAGTCTAACCTTTTCATTTGTTTCGATTTGCATTTTCTGCTCATATTGCCGTACATTTTCCAGGTTCATGTCATACCACTCGTCAATCCAGGCAAATGCCTGTCTGTGACCCAACACTAAAATATCCCTTATACACTAAAATCAAAAAGAAAATAAAATAATCAATATGTAATCACAACTTTTAATAGAAAAGACTCTAGAGTTTAGTACTGTTACTGTTCTTTGAATATTACATTCAATCTGTATATCAAAAAATCGAATTCATATAAACAATAAGAATCTTATTGGACCATACAAGTAAAATCACTAATCTCAGTTGTTACTTCATATAATTTTGTATTACTAAATATTAAATATATTCTGAATAGTAATGATTATTTATACAACTGTTGAAAAAAATATTATTAAAATGTAAGGCAGATGAATGGTCAATTAGACAAACTTACTCTATGTATGAAATCTTCAACTCGCGTTTGCATACCCCAGACTTCAAACGAGGCATGAACCAATTTATACGAGCACATTATAGGTTGTGTTGTGTCCCTCCAACCTTCAACCAGAGGGCCACGGCCTGTTCTTTTCGATTGAAAGTACTTTGGATCCTGTTACAATTAAGACATCTTGATTAGAATTAAAATCTAATATTAGGAATTAAATATGAATCAAATTATGGTTATAGGCAAGCCTACTTCTTCCTCTTTGTAATGTTTTGCGGAGAGTTCGTCATATGCAATATCTACAAAATCGACTTCTCGATGGATCAATTCCATGGGTGACAGCTCTAAGCACTATAATTTAATAACAATAGAATCATCAGTATTAATATTATATTATTAAATAAAAAGTAATAACAAAATGTATGTTATAAATATGATGTAATAATAAGTTACTTACATTTTCTGTGGAGCCATTATTGTTTTCATACCGTGTGTTTATCGCTATATGAAACTTTGGCATAAAGGAACACTGAAAGAAAAGAAATTCAAGAATAATATAAAATTTTATAACAATATTCATACTGAACGTTACTCACAGTGTAGTCTGCAGTCGTCAGGAAGGAATAAACATGCAAGAAAATAAAAAAAAATTAAGACAGTTTAATTTCTTTCTTTTTTTTTTAAATACCAACAATTGAAAATCATTATTTATATTAGTACTAAAAGAGAGTCATGTTACTTCCAATTTCTAAAGTAATGATTGTAAAATTTGATAAAAAACAATTACACTAGTTTACAAAATTTTGTGCAAGAGTAAATGAAGGCTGTTCTTAGGGTAATTTTTTCAATGTTAAATCAGAATGTGCCATTAAAATATTTCCATTAGGTCTTGTTTTTCAAATATAAGAAGCGATTTTTTTTAATATATTTGCATGGATTAATATCTAGTATAGATCTGTCCAACACTTTGCTCGTAAGCCGAAATGCTTATATCTCTCCTCCGTCGCGGTAGAGTAAGACGGAGCGAAAATAACAAAGGATTAGACACCAAGATTTTGTCTGAATTCAGGTCTGTCTAAATGTCATAAAAAAGAACCAAAAGGAAACCCATTTTTCAATTTGCAATTATAGTAGGTGTTTTTATTTTGTTTATTATCCTGTCTGTGACACCCAAATGTTACAATAAAATTTTAATCAAATGTTTCGACGCTTAAGATCAATGATTTTTATAATAACTGACGATGATCAGATTTCTGATGCTTGGGCAAATCTGAATTCAGATGGAATCTTAATGTCTATTCTTTGTTATTTTTACTCCGTCTTGCTCTACCGAGATAGTGGAGAAGTGGAAGAGTTTTGGTTCACAAGCAAAGTGTTAGATAGGTCTGATCTAGCAGTAATCGTTTAGCATGTTTTCATTCCAGTATCCTGATGTTTCTTAATTATCATCAAATTCTAGTGGATTTGCCTTTCTCATCATTCATCGCAAATTATTTAGAAAAAGTCTTAAAAATTGACATGCAATATCTTAAAAATTCGACCAGATGAAACTTTTCTAGTAGCAGATTCACCGTTTAAAAATGATTCAAAATTTGTAATTCAGTGTTGTGATTATATCATGCAAACAAAGCAAAACATACCTGTTATAGTAAAGGGATAATAGTTCCATGCTTTTTCTGTCACATAAAATATTCGTGGCAAGATGGATTGAATCCAATAAGGGAGTTTACTGAAAAAAAAAGAGATAGTGAAAATGTTTGTTTCAAGAAAGCAAGCACTATAAAACTCCTATATAGGACATTTTTCAGCAAGGACATATTCTTGTTGTTTACTAATGTTAAACAAGGATGAAATGATTCGCATGTTATACTGTATCCTTGCTGGAAAACATCCATACCTGTTGCAATACTGTATGTATTTCTATGGCTCAGTTCCACAACTCATACTTAATTCTTAACTCAGGTTCAATTTCTTTTTTATCTATTTCCAATTTTAAAATTGGAAAGAGACAATGAATAAGTTAAACCTTGATTAAGAGTTAACCATAAGTTATGGAACTATGCTTATATGTTATATATTTAAAAATAAAATTTACCTAGACAGATGGATTCTTTTCTCAGTATATTGACCCTTTCCGTGAACAGGATCCTCACAGACAGTATTTTCAACCACTTCCACTCCTTCATCGTTATCGGATTGTTCATGACTATGTCTGGCGATCATGTATAGTTGACCAATGCGATACTATACAAAGAAATTGATCGATCATTACAAAGATTCTTAGAGAAAAGATTTCGACATCTTTAAAAAAAAAAGATCAATATACGATAGGTAACGATTATCAAATGAGTGGGATAAATACTTTCGATTATCGAATAAAATAATAAATAATTAAATAAGCGTTCGAAGGTTACCTCTTCCGTAGTGAGCGGCATGCAAATGCGGTACTCCTTAGTAAGAACCATCCTTGAATTATTTCCGACAGTCGATCAAACGCAATGATTGATCAAGTCCGTTTTACATGCGTCCTTACTGGAGGAGCGACACAATTCTATATGTTCTGTGATGATTCTCGTGATTTTTCGCGTCCGACGTTACGTAGGATAAACCATAGGATAAACATTACAACCCGCGCGCAACGGCGACCGTGGCGACGAGAAGTTTGGTGGAATTCGTCGTTGGTGCAGTGATCGATATGAGCACAGATCGACAATCTGCTGGCGAAAAAGTCACAGTCCGACAGCTCGTGACAGCCTGTGTGGATTGGCAGTGACGGCGTATTTCGCGCGAAAATTCAGGCGTGCACTCCCCCTCCCCCGACAGTTTCACGTTTCACGCAGTTTCACGTGTTACGTGTACAAAAATTGTGTGTGCAAAGCGGACGACGGAGACGAAATCGCGTTTGCGGGCAACGATGTGCAGGTAACATTGCCGCGCGCATCGGTGCGACATGCGATGGTGAAACGAGCAGCAGGATTGGAGAGCGGCGTGTATGTAGCTGCGAGATCTTGGTGCGAACGAAGGAATACGTTCGGCGTGAGGTCGCCGACAATCGATGCCAATGGCCTACGAAGCATTATGGCACGAATACAAGCAGATGCCCGTGGTGACGCGGGCTTACACCACAGCCTGCGTCATCACGACCCTTGCTGTGGTACTTATCTCGTGTTTTTTTTTAATCCCGTCGATCAACCTCGCCCATTGGCCGTCCGTCGCACGGGTCCAAACCCGAATCTTCCAAAATGCCTATCTTATAAATTCTCTCTTTATCTGTTTCTGCAAGATAAGTCTTATACTTATTTTGTAAGATTCAAGTATAAGACTCAAGTCAAAGTTGAGCACATTTGATGACTCAGCACTTATCCTTGCCACTGATGCTTGCCTAATGATTGTATAAAAATGATATACAGAGAGAAGCCTGATAATTAGGAAATAATTTTAATCGAATGAACAAATGGATTTCGTTGAGTTTATAAAATATATTTGCTTGTCAGCAATGTATAATTATTTTAAATGTTTCAGCAATTAGACTTGGTATCCCCATTTCAACTGTATTTCAATCCTATTCTTATTGTGGAGCAATACCAGGTATGAAAGTATAGATATGCAAATGACTATGTAAAATTGACTTTATTATGTAAGATAATTCAAAGGTTATTATCATCGTTAGAAGAAAATTTATGAATAGATTTGTACTTTTTGTCAAATTGATTTTTTTGTCATGTACTAAATCAACAGTACAATCACAAGTAATCCTAAAGTAAAAGTATTATACTGGATTATTTCAGATATGGCGATTAATAACAACATTTCTGTTCTTTGGAAACGTTGGATTCAATCTATTATTCAATATGATCTTCACATATCGATATTGTCGTATGTTGGAGGAAGGATCTTTCCGCAGGAGAACAGCTGATTTTGTGATGATGTTTATTTTTGGTGGATTATGCATGATTGTATCCTTGGCAAATTTTAATTATTATAATTTCAATAATTATAATTATAATGATATTCTATAATATTATCGATTGCAACACTAATATTCTATTAATAATTCAATTAAATTACATTTCTGTCTTAATAACAATTACAATTAATAGCACTTGTGTATATAATAATCTTCATAATTATAATAATAATTTATAGTAGATTGTAGTAGTTACAATGATAATTATAATTATGATTATGGTAATTATAGTTATAATTATTAATGTTTGCTATTTAAAAAATGTCTTTTTTAAGAATATTTTTGTCCTTGTTCCTTAACTATTCATAGACTTTTGCATTCTTCGTCAATTTGCTATTCCTGGGGCATGCATTCACAATAATGTTGGTGTACGTGTGGTCACGACGAAATCCTTTTATCAGGATGAACTTCTTCGGACTTTTAAACTTCCAAGTAGGTTCAATTTAAGGCAATATACATGTCATGCATTATTTTTGTTTTATTAATATTGTGTAATTAGCTATTGCATTATTATTCTGACTTCTATTTAATAAATAGTCATGTTACAATTACCCATAACTTTTTTTTAGGCTCCGTATTTACCGTGGGTGCTGTTAGGCTTCTCTGTGTTGCTTGGCAATACAATATGGGTTGATCTTGTGGGAATGGCAGTAGGGCATACTTACTATTTCGCGGAGGATGTATTTCCTCGGATAAGAGGTGGTTTCCGAATTCTAAAAACTCCTCAAATATTGTAAGCAAACTTAACATTAAAATTAAGATTATTAAAATTATGTGATTATATTATTAGGGATGATTACTAGAATATCCAGGAAGTATCCGATATTATCCGATACTTATACCTACTATCCGGTCGGATAGCCAGATATCATTATAGTACTCGGTATTATATATATATATATATATATA
>NW_011627562.1:42608-72908 GCF_000204515.1 Acromyrmex echinatior | reverse complement strand
ATTCAAGTATATCCAAGGAAATGTTCGGTATCCGATCAGATAATTACCCTACTGGATATCCAATATCTGATGTTCGATAATTTTACTATTCAGTGTATCCCTAATTATTATGATCATTATTTAAAATGAAAATTATAGCTTTATTAATTAAATTGTCGAGCAAAGAAGATGGGTGAAATTGCTGGATTTTGACTTAAACAATGGAACCTCTTATGCGGTTTTCTTGTATTTTTTTTATGTACTGCATCATGTAGATACGTTTATTTCAAATTGATCTGATGGCAACACGTTGAAAATCGCATTAAAAGTAACATAATTTCATCCAAATCTAGTTTTTTATTGCAACTTTCAATATTTTTCCGTCAGTTTAGCTTGAAATTAATGTTTGCAAATGATTTAACATATAAAAAAAAAATACATATAATAAAATAAAAATGCATAAGAAAGATTCCATTACTTTAATCAAAATTGATCTATTTTATTCATTGTCTAGGGTCTAGGACATTGTATAAAATAGCCAATTTTAGCCTAAGCAATGGAACTTTTTTTTATGTATGTTTCTTTCGTACATTCGATGTGCTAAATCACTTGCAAACGTTAATTTCAAGCTAAACTAATAAAAAATCTGGTAATTTCATTCAGCCTCCTTTATCGAGAAATATCTCAAAAGTTGAATGGCGATAAATAAACGATAGACTATTGACGAGAGAAATAATATAATTTTTTCTTCTTAGAAAGACTTTGTTTGATGCATATCCTGAGGATCCAGATTATATGCCACCACCAGAAGATCGGCCAGGTGGCTTCAATTGGGGACAAGAAGCTAATGTACAATAATCGAAAAATTCAGCATTCTCTTCTTGATGCTGTTTCTTGCGTTGAATTGTCCGAAGATTGATGCTATCATTGTTCCTTTCAAATTATGTATAACAATTTTTAGAACCTGGGTTTGTATGCAAAGATGTACAATGTGATACACGTAAAAGATAATATATGTATAGGGTGTATAAGAGATCGAGCGATTTCATTCCATTAAAGATCTTTCGAAAAACATAATAAAAGCATAAGCTGATATTTTTTTAATAAAAATTCGATACCAATATAAGATTTTACTTAAAGATTGCGATTAATAATCTTCAATAATAATCAAATTGTCATCGAAGGAAAGTCTTTTCAAGGAATTAATAAATATAAAAGAAAAGGCTTAATAAAAGACAAGCCAAGTATTGGTCTTTCTTTTATTATTTTTTAAAATTTTTGAGCCTTAGTATATAATTGTTAACTTCTCAAGAAATTTGTAGACAGAAAACGCGCGAATATTTATACACTCTGCATATAGTCGAAGAAGCTACAGAGAAACGCACTTAAATAATCGGTAAACTTTATTGATTTTCCTAAATTCCATTTATACATTCATATGTGTTTTTCGATATTCGTTTCTACGTATAGAATCTATATTAGCTTTGGAAACCAAATGTTGCTTCTAATGCTATTGCAGAAAATATGAATTAAATTGTTTTATTTAGAATACCGCGAACAGAATGTCGCGTACTTTATTTTGTTTTTCATAGGTTTTTCATTAAGTTTGAAATGAGTTAAATTGTAAGATTAGTAATTTTAGTTGTTATTAAATATTTCAGTCTATAAGCTGTTTATACGATCCTAATATCGTATATAATAACTTATTTCATTCTAAACATGTACTGAGTAAAATGTTTTAGTAATAATAAATATTAAAGTTTGTCGTATCCCGCAGATTTATATCTGCTGCAGAATTTAAAATTCTCTAATTCGATAGAAATAAAATTTTAATGTACGCGAATGCAACTGAATTAGCATTCCGAGGGTTATACTTCTATCTGTCGCTAGAGAATAAACTTCCGGTTCAACACGGGAATTGTAATTTTCCACTCGCGAATTAATTAGATTTATTATATTGAGAATGTCACTTTTGTAAGATATTTGCGATCAGTGGTAATTGTGATACACTAATTGTACTCATAGTTCTTGCAAGATCTATGATGGAAGAAAGAGGAAAACAATGCCATTGTGACAAGGAGAGTATTTTAAATTGTACTAAAGTATTTATTTATATTTATTATTGTAGCGAAGTGTAATCAATAGGTAACATCTACAAAGTACAAATCGTTAAATATAAATTGAAAAAATAATATATATACACTTCCCACACTTTGTTCATACGTGTATATTATGTACTATATGAATACAATGGAGATTTTGCATTGATAGTTAATAACTGTCGCTTCTTTTTTTCATTACCTTTTCATTACAGAATGATGGAAAGGTAATGTTTTTTTTTCTAGGACCAATCTATTATATAGTCAATTACTAAGAATTATTTAAAGTGTGAGTTAAGTTTTAGATAGTTTTGCATCTTGAAATTTTTTTTTCTTATTTAGGAAAGGTGGATTATTTTTTCCAAATACGATTAATAATTAGCTTCGATGTAACTTTTTCTGTGATTCTCGTGAGTGCTACGTGCAGTTATCTTAAGCTAAACAGTTGTGAATTTTTAACATAAGTCACCTCCGAATGTTAATGCAAATATATTTTATAGTGGATTGATTTAAGCAAAGAAATAAGAAATTTGGACTCCCGTACGATTGCGAGGAATAATTATCGTTGTTTTAATAGTTCTAATAATTTCAATTTCTAAGATTCTTAGAGATTTTAAGTCCTTTAAATTATTTATTCCTTTTGAATACTGGATTCGAATGTCTATATCATTTTAATTTCTTATAGCGTTTTTCATTGGCAGAGCCGTTGTACACAAATCGACATAAAAATGTACGTAATAAAAATATAGAAACGAAAACCATACGAAATCCTCAATACATTTTATTATGTATTTGATGAAATATACATTGGGTATTTTATTAATTGAGATATCTCCCAGATTAAATTAATGTACAGCTTTAATGTGCACCAGTTCTGACAGTGAAAAACACTATTAAATTTGCACATATTTATCTTTTCTTATATCTTTGACTTCCAGGATCATAGGATGTTTTTCCTTCGCACAATGTATTCCTTGAATTTAATAGTTAATAATTATCAAAGAGTTGTTGTAAAGAAAATAATAATGAATAGTATAAGAAATGATTTTATAAAACCATTTATTTCGATTTAAATAATAAATGATTAGCGTAATAGGATTAATATAATGATGTATAACTAAATACATATACGCAATGACATGGACTATAATACAATGATCATCAGGGCTCTATTGTACACTTGTTTCTTATTGTTTTTATCATATCGCCACTGTTGCTAAAAGCACCGTGATGTCGTCTGGTTTACCACCTGAAAGATTAAAAATCTATCTTTCCATGCTTTTTTATTAAATATCTTGAATTTAAACTTTTTACATTTATTTATTTATATTAGTGAATTAAGTCCAAGCGCAATGAGTAAAAGAAAATTTTCATTTAATATTAAATTTTTTTATGAGAGAGAGGGAAGGGAGAGAGAGAGAGAGATAATGAGAAATTATATATGATGAGTTTCTTTTATAACTTTTCAAGATATTTTTATAGAAAGTGATTTTTTTGTTATCGAAAAATGTTACTTAAAATACGGCATAAACAATTAATATTTTTTTTTTACATACCTATTGCATCGATCCCATTCTCACGGGCATTTTGAGCAAACGGAGACATAAAGGCGTCATCAAAAGCTAAACGACGTGCCATCCATGCTATCGTGTTAGCGACGCACTGTATTTTCGTTGGATCTCTTTCGCCTTCAATTTTACGCATCTCTGTGACTAGCAACTGGTCAGGCACATTATCAAATACTCCATCGGTTGCCAGAAGGATCACATCGCCGTCCTCGACACCAAAACTCGAAGTGTCGGCGGATTCCGGACTGAAAAGAAAAAAAATATTATTAAGAGGTTAGACAGCGGTGTGATCAGCCGTAAAAATAGGTAATTTTTAAGCGTGGATTGCTGAAGAAATAAAAAAGCTGCAGACTTGTATTTTGATACCTTATTCAAGTACACATTGAAGATATAAAATATGCAAAATGAAAGAAAAAAGTAATAAACATCTTAATACCATTTATTAAAATGTTATGAAAGATCAATTTTTTTCGCATCAGTCATTGATGTCGATGATTTCGCAATATTGTTTCGTATGAAACAAAAAAAATTACTGAAGTGTATTGTATTCCGTAAGTATTGACCGAGTTTATTCAAAATTTATTAAAATTTGACTGAAAAAAATTTTTTTTAACTTTTGGTTTGACTTTTGGCACAAATATTGTCAATTAATTTATTAGTACCTTGCAAATAAAATAATAATGATATTATTAAAAATCCTCGGTCAATGCTTAGAGAATACTATAATAAGGGTAATAAAAAACCAAAATTCAAGTCAATCTGATGAGTATATTCTGAGAAACCTTCGACACCATTTTAAAAAACAAAGTTTCAAGAAAAACGCATTTAAAATTCTACAACATATTTATATTATATAGTGCAAATTTTGTAGACTTTGTAACTCAGAAACTAACTCGAATTTATACTTAAGATCTTTTGTTCCATATTCTATGGGTTTCTTTTTATTTAAATACTTTTTAAGCACTTTTTATTTAAATACTTTTTAAACACTTTTTATTTAAATTATTTTTTAAAGCAAACAAATTTTTTCGATTTTTTTAAAATTTTGCACCATTCTAACCCCTTAAAAAATAACTTTTCACGGCAATCTCACATATAACATAAATATATAAAAATATACATATAAACAGAATATTTATCAATATATACATAATAATAAATAATCTACCTGTCACGAAGTACTAGATCAGAATGTCCTGGAGGTGGCAATGACAATTGGAAAGGAGTATTGAAGTAATGTTGTTGCTCTGAGGACCGATGTACTACTTCTCCCCTTCGTACGACTACAAAACCGCTATCTCCTATATTGGCTGCATAAATGCTGCTCGTTTCTTTATTGAGAATTATTACGCACGCGGTGCTGCTACCTATATACCAAAGAAATAATCGATGTCTAAAATAATTTTAGAACATTTCTGAATACTTTTATCTCTAATTTTTTTATTGAAAGCAATTTGTTTACCTAATATTGGTTGTTTATTTTCTAACAATTCATAGTAACTACGTGCTAATAAGCCAGCTGGTTCTGTAGGTGTGAATCTACCCATGGAGACTAGCCTCTCACACGTTCTCATTAAGAAATTAGAAAACTCTCCTGGATCAATTCCATAGTGTCGCCATCCTCCCACACCATCAGCCACACCTGAAGCATAACAAATAATACCTGTATAAGGCAAATATCTGAAAAAGCTGCTGGTCAATTTTATATTTTCATGTATAAAACTTAATCTAAAAATTAAAAATTGAAAACAAAATGTATATACATCATATAATTATATTATTAATATAATTATATTGTTTTAAACAAAATCTATTATATATTTTATATTTTAATAAGCATAACATTATACGCATAAAATTGTTAAGTTTAAATTATTAAGTACTTTATAAATATTTTAAATAAACTATATCTATACCAATAAGGTACAGTAATTATGCATTTTTATAGACATACATGAAGTATAATTAATTAAATACTTCATACTTAATATGTATATAAATGTCTAACATTATTTTGATAATTATTTATTTGAAGCAAAAATTATATAAAAAAATTAAAGTGAATATGTTTGTTTTTTCTTGTATATGCATCTTTATTTAAAGATATTAAACTTTTATATTTAAAATAAAATGCATGCATCTGTATGTTAAAGAAAGCAAAAAAATCAGCATATATAAAATAAATTTAAAGAATTAATGATAAAATCACTTAGGTTTGGTTGCATCAATTATTTTGAGCTTAAGACTTAAAATTCTTTGTCTCATTTTAAAGCCTAAAGAGAGAGACAGAGAGAGCTTTAAGCCTCGCTTAAAGTCAAAATAGCACTGATGCAACTGAGCAATTAAAATTATAGGTTTTTAAATTTTCATATTTAATATACTAGAAGCCTTTTTATTTAAAAAAAGGACAAAAATTGTAGGAAAATGCAGAAAGTGTAGCAAAAAGTTCAACTAAATACTACATATGAGACACCTGACAAATGAGAAAATATATATATGTATCTTATCATCTTTTAAAATGTAGTTTTACGGCAAATCTAAAGTCTTCTTTTTGGCTGCAATTTTCTTCACTTTTTTTACAATCTTTATTTTTCTTTTTTTTTCATACTTTTCTTCTCTCTTTTTGCACCAATGAATGTATACTTATTTCATTTTAAGTAGCAAGTATCATAACAATACAGTTAAAAAATAGATCTTTTTTTCAACAGCATATTTGAAATCTGAATTGTCTGTTAAGCGATTCATGAATTTTACATTGTTGCTAATAAACTCTCATGTTCTTGTAGAAACAAAGTGTAAATCCTATTCTACAATTGTATAAGTGTAGTTGCAAGTAATTGGTAATTGTAAGAATTGATCTATCATAGTTGAATATTCTCTTTATATTTGATTGTGATTGATTTTTTACAATTACACTTACAAATATGACTATGCAATTGTAAAATGTTTCAGTCTATATATATTTTTTTTCAGCTGTATAGGATAAATCCGTAATCAGATTGAAACAATAATTTGAAGAAAGAGAGATGAAAAGAAAAAATAGTTAAAAGCCTACTCTACAATATACAATATGCACTTTGTTTTTTGTTTCTTGCTTTTTACCATTTTTTACTTTTTGCTTTTTTGCATCTTATCTAATTTTTTCTGATGTCCGAGATGAAAATTGATGAATTTCGGAAGAGACAAGGAACACATGAAATGCAATTAAAATGGTCGCAAAGGAAAAAAAGAGCACGAAATAAAAAGCAAGAAAAGTAAAGAACACATTATAGATTAGACTAAAGTGAAGTCCCTTAGCTATTTTATCTTATTGTTAGGTCTTTTATTAGATCTTTAAATAGATGCATGGGATTTGGAAAAAAAGAAAAACATAAGAGAAAACTTAAAGATGCAACTAGAAGAAACAAACTTCCAGTATGCATAATGTAAGCTCAGAGGAATGCGATCACAGGTTCTTTGGTCCCACCTATAACTTCAGTTGTCCTGAATCTAGCAGTGAACCAGGCATCGTCGCCAAACTGGCCCCTACGTATTCGGCTTCGGGCAAAGTCCTTCGGAAAACCGCATACGGCGGAGACAAGCGAGGCCTCGTGGCGCCTGCTGCTCACAATAGCCGTGCTTGACTGTTGCTCACTACTGCACGCAGAGCTATAGCTCGCGATGCCATTCCAGAGCGCGCGTGATAGCAATCGTCCAGTCCAGTAGATGGATTGCATCGCAATTTTGACTCACGAGTATCACCACTCACGATGACGACGACGAGAACCAGCATGTGATCAGCATCAGCGAAGTCAACAGCATCACGACACACATTCCTCTTGCTTGTTCCGTTTCACTTTTCGGCTCACAATTATCTCGCCGACTCACAGTCGTTTCGATGTTATTGCCATCCTTTTTCTCTCCCGTTTCTTCTCTCTCTTTCTTTCTCTCTCTTCCTCTCTCTCTCCTCTCCCTCTCTCTCTCTCTCTCTCCTCTCTCTCTTTCTCTCTCTCTCTTCTCTCCTACAACGCGAAGTTGGCACGAATAGTCTGTTTTTGCATTGCTTACACTTTTTGCACTCAGCATTTTCGTTTTCTCTCTATTTCGCCTAAATATATATCTATCTCATTTTCACAAGTTTCAAAAATTTTTGGAGATTTTAAACAATGTGAACAAACCTTTTAAATCCAAAAATTTTGGGGAATTTCGAGCAACGCGAATAGGGCCCTTATTCTTGAAAAGAGACATTTACGAAAATCTAGGGAAATATAGTATACGTTACGTGTTCTATAGTTTGAACTATTGTACAATATTATCCTAGTTTTTCGTATGCGATACTTTTCAAGAATAGGAGCTCCTACAACAATTTATTTTAATGCTGAAAATGAACGTCAGCATAAAAAAGCATCTTAATAAGCGCAATTGAGTGAGTAGGAGCTACAATTGGAGGAAGTAAAAATTGGAGAAGCATATTGGAGCATGCGACGCGAACAAACCTAATGGGCCTTCTACGATAAGCAATTTAATCATAAATCAGAAGTCAGAAGCTAAAAATTGACCAATCACAGTCGTCAATTTTTATCTTCTGACTTCTGATTTAGGATTAATGGTTTACTGTACAAGACCCATTATGCTTTATGTATTATTGTAGATCCGGGGTTATGCAAGAATGTGCTTCCCACTACGCATAAAACATGAAACATAAGAAAATCAATCAATCAGAATCCTTATTTCAGAAAGGAAATAAAGGACTTTGATTGGTTCATTTTCTTATGCTTTATGTGTTATGCATTATGCAAGTCTGTGCTCTCCGCTTTAGGCCGGAATCAAACTACGCATTGAAAAATAAGATTGAGGATTGAAAGATTGAAGTTTGACCAATCAGAACAAAAAAAGGATCCAAAACTTCTTTGTCCTCATTGGTGAAATTTCAATCTTTAATCTCAATCTTCAATGCATAGTCTGATTCCGGCCTCCTGTTCTTTTTGGTTGAATTTTTGCACTAGTTCATCTTTCTTCCTTTTCTCTTCGGGAGAAAAAAAAGGAAGAAAGATAAACTGATGTAAAAGTTCAGTTAAAAAGAACAAGCCTATAATCAAAGATGGTCAAAAGTAGAAATGATGGAGGATATGGATAGCTTGGATGACAAACTTTTCAATAATGCATTTAGAAGAAATCCATCCATTGAAAATAGCAGAAAAAGAATTACATTTGCAGGTTCAATTAAAAAATATTAATCAATATGCATTTTATAAGTTATTTATCTGAGTAAAACATTTGGAAGCGTTTAATAAAGTTTTTGTAGCTAATTTTACAGATGTATAGATTATTTTATTATTTCTCATTTATAGATGAGGATGATCCATTAGTTAGTTTGCTAGCCGATAATGAAGATTTGTCATCGAATCAAAAGATTCCAGTAACAGTAAAAGATAAACGAAGTATAATAGATGATTTGTTCAGTAAGAAAGTTTCCAAAGAGTTGTTATCAGATTCAAAGTCAGATGAAAAAGAGATTAGCTTGATGTCTGCATTAAATACTACAGAAATTGAAAGATTAAAATCGGATGATAAGATAAAAAAATTGTCATTAATGCAAGATCTGTTTGGAGATATGCATACTTCATTACCATTGAAAGAATCAGTTAGTAAAAGATCTGTACAATTAGAACTGGATGTTACACAACCTTCAGCTGAAGTTTCTAAGACACAATCACAGCATTCGACTTATGCGCCAACGTCTTTTGGAACAAGAGAATCTCGTAGAGGCAAAAGAACTTCAGAGATCATTAATGATCCTCTAGGTTTATTTTTCTTGGATACAACATCAAATCAAGCTAAGCAAACTGTAAATATAAATTCATTAGGTTTGCATATATTTCTAATGTCTGATAATATTATTAATTTTGTTTTCTACTCATGTTTGATAATTCTGTTGTTATTTCAAAGACAATAGAAACACATACAGTGCCTGCAGAGCTTGATAAACAGAAATTGGAAATTAAAGAATATTTACCAAATTGGTTGGAACCTAAAAAAGTGTCAGAAGATAAAAAAAGTAGCGATTATGTTCAGGATAAAGTAACGCCTACCGAAGAATTGTTTAGTAAATATAGGAGAGCTAGTTCTGATAAAATTATTCAAGAAGTAAGCAATATCATTGATGTACAAATACAATAAAAATACTATTATTGTTTTAATTCTTTATTATAGTAATTATTCGTTACAGATGCCACAAGATGATAAGATAATGGTAACCAAATCACTGCCACAAGAGAAGAAAAAATTGTTAAATTTATCAGATAATCAAGAGATAGAAATCAATGAGTATGAGAAACAGGAAATTGAAGAAAATTATGCTAAAGTAAGTCTTTAAGTTACTTATTTTAATAAGAAAAATTTATATTTATGATTATTTTGTAATTAAGATTTATTCAGGGATGCCAAAGAATTTCACTACTTCGTAATCTATTACTAGAGATGTAATGGATCACGCTGATAATCCATAGACCTTTTGGCTTCTTTGAAGAAAATATCTGTAAAAGCTCAAAAGTTTAATTAAGATTTATTAATCTTGTAGCAATCCAACACAACGGTTGTTCCAATTATTTCTGATATAAATACAAATTCGGAAGATGTACGTATCTTAACTCATAAAAATATAGACTATGAAAAAGCAATTCATAATTTAGAATTAGAAAAGTCTCATTTGTCGGTAACATTACACAGCTTAAACGAAAAATATAAAAATGAGATAATGATTCTAGATGAGTCATATAAGTAAGTAGGAGCTCATTATTTTATATATATATATATATATTATATATATATATATATATATATACGCACACACCACACACACGCGCGCGCGCGCATATATATCTATAAATATTTCTTTTCTTTTTCAAAAATGTACAATTGCTCCAAAGACGGCAAATAGGATTCTTACAAGAAAAAATAGACACATTGGAAAAGAAAATGCAGCAAGAACTTGAGTGTTTAGAGACAAATTATGAAGCAAAAATTGAAAAACTGAAAAACAATGAAGTACAAATTGAGACATTTTATAAAGAAGAAGTACAGAATTTAAAGGCATAAAATTTTTTATTACTTAAAAATTATCTGTGGCATTGATTATATTGCTATAATTAAAGTTAATGTTTAATGTGATTTATTTTATTTAGAAAGAACATGCACAATTTATAGAAGAAATTCATAAACGCCATTTTCAAAACGTAAGACTGCTGCAAAAAGAGCATTTTGACACGATAGAAAACATATTAAAAATGAGAGAGGTAGAGAATTTAGCTATGACAACCATAGCGGCTCACAAGACTGACTTGCAAGATTTGTTACAAAAAGCTAATTTTATTATAGAGAATATAAAACTTGTGCAAGAAAAGACTGATCAGAGGGACGACCAAAGTGTAAAGTTAAGAGAATATTATTTAAAAAATCAGGAGGAAGACATGCAAAGTATGTTAAGATGTTATTATATAAGTAGTTTAAATAATTCATAGTTTTTATTCACTTTATAACTTCACTGTAATTTTATTACAGTACAAAATGTAGAAATCAAAAAGCAACAGAAATTATTGGAACAAGAACACGAGAAAATAATGAAAGTAGCAGACAAATTAGATTCGCACGTTACACAATTAATGCTCAAATTAGAGAAAAAAAGTGTGGAGCTTAATCAAACATTGGAAACATTACAAAAAAGAGAACAATCTTTGTCACATGAAAAAGAAATGTTTGAGGAAAAAGTACAATGGGAGCGTAATCATTTACAGGTACGTAATCATTTAATATGGATAATTAATATTTGTATGAACATTATATTTAAAACATTTTTATGTTTTTATATATTATATATATTTTATAAGATTTTGAGAGAATCTTGGTTTAACGAACAAGAGAAACAACTAAAGACTTTAACAAAGGAGAAAGGAGTGATCGCGGCTAAAAAGAAGCAATATGAAGTTTTAAAGACAATTAAAAGTAATTCAGATAACTTCACAAAAATAGAGGTAAAAGGATAAATCTATGAAATATAGAATATATTAGAAAAATAAAAACTTACTTTATAGTTAGCAGCTGCTATAAAAGCAGCACAAGATGCCACTACACTCGCAAATCAAGAACGCTTGAAATGGCAAGAAAAAATTAAATATCTTGAAGTGCAGCAGCAGGCTTTACAGGAAAGAGAATATCGGCTCTTAGCACGCGCCCAAGATCTCGAAAATTTTACACAGGTAATGATAATCGAATGTGCGATACAGTTGATATTAACACAATTGAATATTTATCTAGATAGCATTTGAGAAAAATGAGGAAGCCACTAAATCATTGAGAGATGCTCATTACATCGAAAATGAGCATAAAACTAAATTTGATCCTCATTACAGGAAATTTGGGAAGTTCAATTTGGCAAGGTAATATTTTGAATTAATTTTAACAATTTAAAAACCAATGTTTAAATATTTTTTAATTTTCTCAGCGAAAAATTATCTTTGGAGAAAATAAAAAAAAGTACAAATATCCCTTATAATTACAAGCGAACGTTATCTAATCAACATGAGTTTCAAGTTACTACTCATTTTACAGTAAGATAAATATAATTAGGAAATAATAATGATGTTCTTTATCTTGAATTATTTCATAAATTAACATTTTATAAATATATATACGTATATGTATGACGCTACGAATTAATTCCAACACCTAATATATATATATACAGTATATATATATATATATATAATTATTTTTCAGGAAGTTGTTGATCCTCAATTAGTAATGTTGAAGTTGAATCTGGACGATCAATTAGATAACATTCAATATACATGACTGCCATAAAATTTTGATATAACATTTGACATACATGTGTTGTATACTTTTCATATATGTGTGTGAAAACTGTCTGTTTAATATATTATATATTTTAAGTAACAGATAATAAATGCATGTGTTAACATATTTATTACATAATAGTTGAACTGCTATCTGTTGATTCATTATTGATGTTAATTAAATCTATATTTCCATCTGAAAATAATAATCTTTAGTTGCTATTATATTCAGATTACTATATTTCAAATTGATATTTTTTTTTATTATTATATATGTACAGTACCTAAAGCTATATATTATTTTAATCTTCAATAAAGAACAAATAATATTATTACTAACATTTTTACCAAGTGTTGATTATAAACAAGAGATTACCTTCAATATTATTACTATTATCTAAGAGATGTTGGAGCACTACTATATTTTCCTTCAATGTTTCCAGCTGAGCAATACTGCACTTTGTTTGATATAACTTGTTTTCTATAACTTCTGTGCACATTGTCTACAAGATAAATTAGAAAGTGTTAATATACTTAAAGATATTTTATCTTCAGTGCCTGTGAATAATGTCCAATATTTTACCACATCTTGAATTAATTTTGAAGGATCCACATTATTTTCTTTAACATTAGTGAGTGCTTTGTGAATATCTCCTATATTATTCAAGAATTCAATTGCATCAATGAACATTGTTGTCATATTTCTGAAACAGAGTGTTAATGTTTTGGAGTGTATATATATATATATATAAAATTTTTTTAATAAAAAATGTATGAATCATATATACCGTGCATAATCATGTGATACAGGTAAGCCTGAAATATTGCTCGTAGAATGTACTATTTTATGTACAGAGTGTTTGTGTGATGTTATCATATTAAGATGTTTTGTGATGTTCTCCTTGCATTGTTCTGTCTCCCCTATGAACAATAGATTTATGCCTTGTATAACTGCAAAGTTTTTCAATAACAAAATTCATTCCAATTAAAAATAATCTAGAATAGCTTACTTCTCAAGTCTCGCAATTCCTTCATTAACTCTTTATGTTCACTAGGCTCTTTGTCGAGACATTCTAATTCAAGCTGATTAGCCAATCTTTTTTGTTGCATAACTCTTATAAAACGTTCTATATCGTCCATATTGTACACGCTAAAACAAAATGCAAAACAAATTCCAAAATCTTTCTATTGTAATAATCACTTTTCAAATATATATCTCAAAAGATCATTTAATTTCATTTTGAAGAATTTTTCAAACAAACTTATGTAAAGTAATCACTATAGAATTTGAATTTATAAGGATGAATTGCAAATTGTACAGCACAGAGAATGTTTATAAAAGAAACTTGTACATATTCAATTTAACTTCAATCCATTTATTCACTAAACATTACACTTTCAAACGACTGATTCAACCGATGTCAAGTATAAGCACAGTATATACAGTAACGCAACTCTCCTGATTTTATATTGGCCAAAATAAAGTGCGCATGCGTGAAATAAGTACAGTAGAGCCTCTCTAATATCCGTATTTATAGTTCTTCCTTGAGGAATGAGGATTCCTTGTTCCTCATTTCATGTTTCATAAACCTTCCTTGACCAAGGAAACAAGGAGCCTTATTAGCTTTGTTTTTTCAAGGTAGGTTACGAGTTTCCTTGAGGAGGAGATATAGTCTTCATAACTAAACAAATCTCCAAATTTAATTCGTCATACCGGTCTTTTTACTTTCGATAGCATTTAATTTAAATCTGACGCATCGATAATTATTTTTGATAACTTTTTTTTCGGAAATAAACTTCTCTAAAAGCATTTTCTCCTTCTTATAATAAGCATTATGACGTATTCGATTGGAACACTGATGCATATTAAAGCCGTTGTACACTAATTTGAATATAAAAATAAAATATTTCGAATATAAAATACATATTTTATCTAACAGTACAATAAAATGTATTGAATATTTCACAATTTAATCGATTTCTATGTTTATTTATAAACATATATACGTTATATATATTGTATATTTACGTTATTTTGTATGTACGGCTGTTTTAATGTGCATCAGTGCGCAATGAGTGCGTCCAATCAAATTCGCTATTAATTTTATTTTTGTCCATTATTGTTGCAAAATGCTTAATCACGACCTTATTTAATCAACAATGCCTTTATAATCTTTATTATTCGTAATTCACGATATTAGGTATGCATATACTATATATACAATATTATGACATGCTACTCTCAGTAGGTTACTAAAATTCCTAAAATATTCCTTCCTTCGGGAAGGCAGACTTAAGATCCATTTATGAAACAAGGAGGCCTTGGGAATCGAGAAATCCTTCATGGAAGTTTCCTCCATCCTTAAAATAAGGAAAGACTATAAATACGAATGTAAATTTGGCCCATGGGGCGATAAGAGTGCCAAAATTATAGAGTACCCTCTCTACAGCACGAGTCTACCAATCATCGCGCAGTTGCGCATGCTAACCTGTCAAAGTGCACTACAGTGTACATAACCTTAGCAGAACAAGTCATATGTATCATATATTATGTATCACAAAAGAATACATAAAGAATTACACAAATAATTAATAATTATACATAATCTGCCTATGGAATTACATTACATACACTGTGAGACTAGCATACCTAGTACAAAGTGCAGATGCGCGCGTAAAATATGTCCAACCTACTATACATGGAAAGAGCATGACATTAGTGTTTGTAAAAATACGTGTGAAGAATGCAAAGATTATAGAAGTCAAATTTAGAGAGACTCTACTGTAAAGTGAACAAAAGTAACATAGAAAACCGAGTAAGAAAGATTACTTTTTATTTATTGTATTTTAAACTTATTTTTTGAACATATGTATCTAAATTTCTTTTATATCAGCTTTCTCATAATATTTTCATAGCATATATAATTACATAATATTTCTTTATACAAATATACATTTTTTTGCTAATTTAATATTTTTCTTTATTTTTCAATATATTTATAATTTATTTTTATTAATTTTCATAAAGTTTAAATTATTTCATTGCAATAGTAGGTTTATTGGTCCAATTTGCTCCAATATGCTCCTACAATAGTTCTTACTCACTTCAACGCATTCGTTGAAATGCGATGCGAATAAATCTAGTGAGTTTTGCAAGGAATTTTGACAGAGCGAAAAAAAGGATGAAAAGAGAAAGAAGTTGAGGTGGTAACCATGACAATGCTTGATAATTTACTTATTTCTCGCATGCGCACTCCATTTTGGCCAACACTAACATCAAAGACAGAGAGCTGATAGAGAGTTGCGCTACTGTGTATACTGTGTATACTATGGAATTACCGAGAGAGGGATTTGTGTGGGAGTTTATTCCTTACAGAATTACATGGACGCGCGAATGTGTAGCCAGTGACATACCGGATTGTGTCGCTGCACTTTTCTTTAATAATGTGATAGGAAACCTCGATCAAATAATTCATTGGATATCGTTTTGAGCAGATCCAAAAATGAGCACGATCTTGGAAAAAATCGCCTCAATTGAGGCTGAGGTAATGTCTGTTATATTGTGTTGCGATATGATTCACAATAGGTTATTCGCAGCATAGGTTATTTGCAGCATTATTGTTCATCACGATTTGCTTTTCCAGATGGCTCGTACTCAGAAGAATAAAGCAACTTCTGGACACTTAGGTTTGCTGAAAGCAAAACTAGCCAAGCTCAGACGTGAGTTAATCACTCCAAAGGGTGGTGGTGGAGGTGGCGAGCAAGGTTTTGAAGTTGCCAAAACTGGTGATGCTCGTATTGGCTTCGTTGGTGCGTCTCTTCCAATCACATCATAATCTTATACTCTATTACAGCTATATTATCTCTATATTAGTTTGATAAATTCACGTGTTATAAGTTTCATTCTAACTTTCCTCTGCAAGTAATGAGTGCTAAAGATATTCTAAGTTTACACAGTGCATGAGCACCGAAACTGAACTCAATCAATGTCATTAAACAGACTTGTTTAAAACTTTATCTCTAGCCGACGTTTGATTTAAATGCTCGTGTGCTTTAAGCCTGGATCTATAATATAAATTTTTAAGTATTAAGCTATAAGAAATGGACGAATCATTGTCAATTATTTTCCTTGCATTTGACTTTAATTCTGCAAACACAATAGAGTAGTAAATCTTAAGGCTTAAGGAATTGATCAATCATGTTAGATTGTTCTTCTCACATTCAACTGTGATTGATCAATTTTTTTTAAAGCTTAAGGGAATTCTAAAGCCGCCTGTATTACCGATTAATCATAATTTTTGTATAACAATTTTTTTTCTTTTACCGATTTGAAAATCCTTTTCCAGGATTAGAGTATACGCATTAATACGTGTCTGTGAGGTGGAGTTTATGCCGAGAATGACAAAAAATTTTTCTTAATTTTAATTTAAAACATTTTATCGTTTTTTGGAATAAATTCCATCTCACAGATACATATTAATGTGTATACTTTAATTTTGGAAAAGAATTTTCGAATCTGTAAAAGAGATAAAAAAAGTAAGTCCTTCCAAAGCATGTAATTTCATTTTAGAAGAAATATTTTTTTCTATTCTTTGAATCTTAATTCCATAAACATATTGTTCGTTCAAGTAATCCCGCCCGAATGCTTATTTTTAATTTATAAGTAAAACTTTTATATCAAGCAATGGCTGAAAAAGCAGCTTTGCAATTGTTGTAAAATTCTTTAATACGATTGATCCTGCTCTTAGTTCCTCACTGGATCTAAATGCATAAACTCATATTCAAGAATTTTACAACAATTGCAAAGCTGCTTTTTCTGCTGAATGCAGCCAATGTTAATCTCAGGTAACAGTTGCATGTGTCAGAAAAAGTGAATTTTTTAATTTTTTTTTCGATTTTCTCGTGAAATCGTGTTTTCCGGAATGTCTTTTCATGCATTTTTTATACTTTTTTCTATTTCTTTATTCTATTATTACATGAATTCTGTAAACAAATTTTGCAATCCGTGAAACCAATTCGGAGATTTCTCCTAAAACATAATCTCGTAAAACAGGACGACTTTAAGATCTCTTTAAGGCTTATTATATCTATTATGTTTGCAGGGTAATTGGTTAATTTCTTATGGCTTAAGGCTTAAAACACCTATTGTAGATCTGGACTAAATACTTATAATCATCATTCTCTGTCTTTATTATTTATTAGATCTAAAACGAAGATAGAAACACTGAAAGCTTTAAAAGCATCCAAATTGAACTCTAATATCTATTTTAAAGTCATAGGCGCATAATAGAACAAATATTAGGAACAGGAATAAATATTAAGATTTCAACCTATCAGATATCAGTTACACCGGAATACACAGTTTCTAATAGATTGAAATCTTAATATTTATTCCTGTTCCTAATATTTCCATTGTGCACAGGGCCTTATATTAATGATACTAAAAATTGTTCCAAGATTGAGAGAAGGAAAAAATTAACAAATCACCTCTAAATAATTCGACCAAAAATGATCAATACAATTGATCAATTCTATCTTGGTCCGACATCTCGGAGTATATAATTTCTAGTATCACAAACTCAAGGCTTAAGGCTGCAGTACAACTTTGTACAGAAGTGTGTTGTGCAGAAGTCTGTGCTGTTATATTATTGTTTTCTCTTTGTTTCACTCAACAAAGTGATGACAGGAGAAAGTATTTAACTCTCGAGTTAAGTTTCGAACGATTTATATTAGACTAATATCTCTTGAACTTTGCAGCATCTTTTGGAATATCAACATCTTATAAATTATATACTACATTCTTTGTTTCTACGCATGATTTTCTTCAATAATTAAATTTACAGGTTTTCCTTCTGTGGGAAAATCTACATTGTTGAGTACACTCGCTGGCGTATATTCCGAAGTAGCTGAATACGAGTTCACAACACTCACAACTGTTCCTGGTTGCATAAAATATAAAGGTGCAAAAATACAGGTAAATCTACAATGGATTATAGTTACTTATTTAGATTGTCTCTGTATATAGTATCAAAACTGCTACAATGACTTTTGCATGAAAATAAGTTGAAAATGTCTAATAAATATACATATGTCTGATTCCAAATAGTTTCGGAGTTACGGGATATTGAAATAAGAAAATATGAATCATAATAAATGTTTAATGTTCGTTATTCTATTTAATGCTTTACAAAACATGTTCAAAAATTTCTTCGTCGACTTTGATACACTTTCTAGTACGAATTAATAAATTATTTCGGACTTGATGACAAATATTTGGAGTTTTGCGGATATCGGCAGCGTTAAGTATTAGTGGCTATAATTCTGCATTCTGAATCTCATTCTGGTAGATTAAATCTTTCATTCGTCCCAAAGAAAAAATCCAGTGATGTGAGGTCGGAACTTCTCACTGGCCAGTAGGAGCATCTTAACTTCGTCCAATTCAATAAGGATAGTGGAGAAACATTCGCACAGAACGTATAAAGTGAGATGGTGCCTTGTCATGCATGAACCACATGTTTCTTCGAATTAGAAGATTTACATCCTCCAACAGTGCTGATTGGTCATTGCTCAAAAAGTGCAAGTAAGCCTTTCCTGGATAAATAAGGCAGCCTGAAGGACTTAATTATATGGTTAGCAAGGATTCTAGTCCACACTTTGACAGTGAATTTGAGGAACGAATGAAAGATCTAGTCTATCAGAAAAAAATTCAGGATTCAGAACAACAGAATAACGAACATTAAACAACATTTACTACAATTCAGTTTCCTTATCTCAATATTCTGTAATTCTAAAATCATTCGAAATCGAACATATGTTTATTAGACTTGTTTTCATATGCTGAAGCCGCTGTAGAAGTTTTAACACCATATGCAGAGATACCCTGTATATAACTAAGATAATTCATCTTTAATATCTTTTAATATTTCTCAGTTTAAATTAGAATTTGAAGTTAATAATGTACATGTAAAAAAGGACAGTAATATCAGCTAAATATTAGTTGCTGGTTTAAACTTTGCTACACATAGAGAAAAGATTAGCCAACGCAGCTAAAATATAGCTGTGGCAGTTAAAATGTGTCCTTATAATAAGGACAGCTAATGTTTACTGTCAAAGCTCAATTTATTCTATTAAAATTTAGGTACTGCAGTGAAAAATATTCACTGCTAGAGTAAAATGATGTTCAATTAAATATATATAAGCTAATTTCTTTTTACAATAGAAATTAATAATATTTGCAGCAAGATTAAAAATCTTAGCTGACATTGTATAGGGTGTCCCATTTTAATGTCCCACTCTAAATAACTTTTTTATTTTTGATCTTAGAAAAAATATTTTAGACAACAATCTATTCCACAGTCTTGTTCAGTATTAATGATATAAATTAATAAAATAAATAATATTAGGTGTTGGAATTAATTCGTAGCGTTTTTAATGAAAGAATGTTATTTATTTCACATGAGCATTAAAAAATACATTAATGAAAGTACTTCCCATCACTTGTAAAACGCTACGAATTAATTCCAACACCTAATAATATAAAACAGTCGAGGACTCTTAAAAATTAAATAACAATATAAGGATAAAACAGGCAAATAAGAATCGATTCTTTAAAATGTAACGTATGAAACTTATTAATAGGAGTTAAATACATAATAAAAAACAGAAATATTATCTTTCCTATATTGAGTTATCTTCAGATATTATCCTCTTCATTATCACCTTATATTAGTTATCATCGTCAAAGAGATAAAAAACATGAAGTAATGTGTCCAATTTGTGTCCAATTTGTGTCCAATTTGTGTAGCAATCTTGATAAATGTTACATGGAAGACGTCAGTTACTCATAAACGATTAGATGTTACGGAATTTTATGATATTCTGATCAGAAAGACAAAATTCGTTCATCGAGAACTACCCAGATAGCCAAGTCTGTAGAAAACAGATTTTTTTTAAATGTCTGCTACACACTATGCCAACAAAATAACAACAGAATTAGATGTATATATCAAATTGAGCTTTGGCAGCAACGAAATTGTCCTTTATAAAGATACATTTTAACTGCCACAGCTATATTTTAGCTATATCGGCTAATCTTTTCTCTGCGTGTATATGATAATAAAATCAAGTAAGATTATAACAGAATGCATCTTGCAGTTGTTAGATCTTCCAGGTATTATAGAAGGCGCAAAAGATGGCAAGGGACGTGGACGACAAGTCATTGCTGTGGCACGAACATGCAGCTTAATCTTCATCGTTTTAGATGTGCTCAAACCACTCGGACATAAGCGACTGATTGAACACGAATTGGAAGGTTTTGGTCTGCGATTGAATAAACAGCCACCAAATATAACTTTCAAAAAGAAGGACAAAGGTGGTATTAATTTACAAACAATGGTGAGAAAACAATTTGTAATAATGGACTCTTGATAATTGAAATAAATAAATAATAAAATGGATACGGGAGTCAGGTGGAGATTATTATGCAAAATTAGTCAATAAAATAAGTTTAATACAATAAACGTAAATAAAACGATATCATGTTTTACTGATACTTTTGCTATTCTTGGATCCTTGAGGATAAGCTACTTTCAGTTTTAAATATTTTGTTAATTTTCACTTGCATGGGTTAATTAAAAATTTCTAGTACAACTAGAGATTCTTGTCAAGCGGTCATCCAATCACATGTGAGCAATGCTCATGTGGTCAATCAACGTTAGAAGTGACTTATCATGACCCATAAATAGATTATTGTTGTTAATAATTATGATCTGAAGAAAGCTCAAAACATAAATTGAAGCTTGTAATCATTAAATATTATTTTATTTAGTGCACGTATGTATTAAATTTATTTTATTGACTAACTGTGCAATAATTTCCACATCTGATCTCTTATCAGTTTTATTATTTATTTGAAAAAGATTTATGAAATAATTAATAATTACAATAATTTATAATTAATTCTTTGCGCCACGATGGGACCCATCAGCCGAAACGTTTATGTTATGAATTTTAATTGTTAACAATAATTTTAAATATATGATTTCGCTACGAATAATTTGCGTTTAGCTGTATGCTCCTTATTTGATTATTACAATTTTTTAATTCGTCTCTTATAAAACAAAATATATAGGATGAGATCGGAATTGAACTTAGGATTGATCAACTATGAGTTGATTGCTCTTGCTCGGAATTACATACCACCTGATTAATATTGATAGTCAATACACCAAATATTGATATTAAAAGTTATTACGTTTTTGTATTTCAGTGTCCACAATCTGAACTAGATTTTGACGCAGTGAAAATGATCTTGTCAGAATACAAAATTAGTAATGCGGACATTACACTAAGGTACGATGCTACCTCAGACGATTTGATTGACGTTATAGAAGGGAATCGCGTTTATATCCCTTGTATTTATCTCTTAAATAAAATAGGTAATTGTGTGTAACATGATAAATATAAGTATAAGTATTGTACAATAAGAAATATTGATAAAAATGGGGAATTCTCTTGTAGATCAAATAAGCATAGAAGAACTAGATATTATTTATAAAATTCCACATTGCGTGCCAATCTCAGCCCATCATAAATGGAATTTTGATGATCTATTAGAGAAAATGTGGGATTATCTACAACTTGTTAGGATGTAAGTTTACAATTTATCTCGTATATATCATATAAGCTAATTTAATAGAATTTTATTAAAACAATATAATTTTAATTTTTAAAATAGTTATACGAAGCCGAAGGGACAACTCCCAGATTACAACGCACCCGTAGTACTAAACACCGAAAAGCGAACTGTTGAAGATTTTTGTAACAAGCTTCATAGATCAATCGCAAAAGAATTTAAATAGTATGTCTTTCATATTTCATCATTAGTTTTGGGGTTTTTTTTATTACTAAATATTTACTCTTTTTGTTGCAGCGCATTGGTATGGGGCTCATCCGTAAAACATCAACCCCAGAAGGTAGGGAAGGACCATCTTCTTTGTGACGAGGATGTTGTGCAAATTGTGAAGAAAGTGTGATATTGTTTTCCTTGCACAGTCGTTTATTGGCAGCACAAATAAACTTAACTAATGAGATATATTTAAAAAGATCATTTTAATTAATTATAATGGATAAATTAATACACAATCATATAATATATGATTTAAATCGTTATTTGATCGATGAGAAGATGCAGATGCAACATAAATGATGAAAAATTGTGGTTAAATCTTCGTAACATTATAAACGCATTTGGTTTTGTGTATATAAAATAATAATCAGATTTATATTTTATCATTTAAAATGTCTTGAATGAGAGAGAGAGAGAGAGAGAGAGAGAGGGGGGGGGGCGTATATAAGATACACAAAGTCCCGAATCTTTTAAATGTCTTGAAAAATAAGCATTTCTGAAAAAAATATTTCATACAAAAGTTATAGGATTTCAAAGCTCGAACTCCGACGAAATCACCAGAGGTTGCGCCGTGCGCCGCACATCGACATGTATTTTTATTTATTTATTTTATTGAATACTGTACTGCAGAAGCATTTCCAAATCATTGGATACTGACTAGTGACTTCGTTTATCAGAATAGTTTTATGTTATGAGCCAATACGCGTACGAGGCTGCAATGTATAACGTCACTAGCCAGTCATTTGGGAACGCTTCTCCAGTACAGTATCCAGTAAAATGGCGGCTACTGAATACTGCACTGAAACGAAATGGGAACACAGCCTAAGAAATGGTAAAAAATATATCAATTTTGAAATTTTTGATCGGTTTCGGTATAAACTCCACTTTCCAGACACAAGTATTAATGCGTATACTTTAATTCTGAAAAAGGATTTTCGATTCAGTGAAAGAGAAAAAAAGTATTTTTTATACAAAAATTATACGTGCTTACGTGATAAAACAGGGGACTTTAGGATCCCCTTAATAGGGCCCGAGCATAATTGAAGAAAGAACAATGACATTACCGACAATTAATAAAAATTCATGATTATTAACGTATTTTGATAATACATTAAATTTGTGATTTTTTATTACAAAAAGCTATATAAATAAGTATGCATATTTTAATACTTTTAATGCTATAATATCTTATATATTGCTAGAAAATTACAATTTTTTTTCTCTGCAGTTATCATCTCTATTGATAAACTTGGATGATAACATTAAAATCACAGTTTTAAATAAAAATCGAATATTGTTAAGTTTTAAACATATGTATATGTCTACGAAATTAATAAATCATGAAATTAGTATCATATTATTAATTTTTTATTCTAAGGCTTGATTGCACTAACGTTACTTTGATTTTAAGTAAAGCTTAAAACTTTTTCTGTCTCTATCTCTTTTTGGCTTTAAAACGAGACAGATAGAGTTTTAAGCACTTAAAATCAAAGTGACATTGGGCTTTAAATTTTAACAAGTAAATATTCATAATCGCCGACTGTCTTTAATAGTATCTCGTCGGTGCTTACATATATAACATTGTGTTTATACATTTGCAAAAATAAAATATTTAAATATAGATTGTTAAATTTATGTCAATCCTTCATTTAGTATAGTTAAGAAAGTTACAATTTTTTAATATTTTTTTAACCACTTAATGCATTTTAAAAAATATATCGGACATGATGACTCCTGTATACACTTAATGGGTACTAAAAAAATCTATACACGATAAGTAAATATATATTTGATACTTAAGTAATACTTAAATTTATTACGTCGACATATAACTTAAATATTATTTAAGTATCAATTAAACACATATTTAAATATCATTTCTGAAGTTCTTAAAATTTTTTAAAAGTTTTGTGATCTGTTTACAGATTACAAACGTTAAAAACGTTAAAAAACCAAAAATCTGAATATTTAATAATTTAATCTTAATGTACACTGATTAGTTGGCAATAACAACGCTCCGATATTTATAGTCCGTCTACAATTGGAAAGTAGGCCTTGGAAAGCTCCTCCAAATCTGTCTGCAGGTTGAGACCACATGTCTGTCTTCTGATGTGTAGCATCTCTGACACCAATCTCTTTCTGTATTGGGTTCCTCATCCAAAATGCAATATTTTCCCAATCGAATTCGTGGTCCTCTTCCAATCGGTGGTCTGTTATATGTTGTGTTCCACCGAATATGATTCCTATGCTCATTCCTATTCTCGTCTTCAGCTGTTCCTGTTTGTCCCACGTAGCTCACATCTCAATCTTTGCAACAGATCTTGTATACCATATTAGATTTCTTTTCATATGGAAGGGGATCCTTATGTACCTTGATGAATTCACACAACTTATTAATACTATAAAATGATATTCTAATATCCTTGCTTAATCTATTGAATTTCTCGGAAAACATCGGAACATAAGGAACAGTAAACCATGAAGCGCTTTCGATATTGTCATTATCCTATTTCTTTTTCTTAAAATTAATAATGTTTTTTAATCGTTTACTAATACTATCAAAAATGAATTCTAATGGATAATCATTCTCTAACAAGATTTTAATTACAAAACAAAAATTATCAAGATGAAATTTAGGATTCAAAAGTAAAATTATTCTATCTGCCCAACCGGCAATCGTGCCCTCTTTTGAGAAATCGGTGATGAGACAAGAAATTCAAATATACCTCCCCGAAAACGTTAATTTATGGTACCAATCAAATTCGATTTTATTATTATTAATAATTAAAATAACATCCAAAAAGTTTAACCTATCGTCTCCATGGTAACTGAATCCACAGATGCTCAGATCCTCAGAGAGTTAAAAATATCGGGAACCGAATTAATCAAAGTGGTAGGTACCATCATAATTATATTGTCTATCAATAAAATAGCGGTGAACGAATAAAAGACACGGCACTACTTCCAAATTTTGCATGATCAGATCAGCAACGACGGGAGATAACGCAGAGCCCATGGGAGTGCCAATAATTTTGCTTATATAGGGTGTCTCAGAAATAGGAGCCGCATTGGGGGCGTAGAATGGATCAAGGAACAAAAAAGTCTGATATTTTGAGATTTTCGCTGTAGTTTTCGAATTAAAAAAGGAAACATATAAGTCAATGTGCAATGAAGCCGCGCCGCGCAAATTCGTAGGACGGCCCATCGCTATATGTAGCACGATTATATGAACTAAATATTGATTTATCATCTCCTGCTTTTAAAAATGGACTACCTTAAAAAAGTGGACATTGCTATGTAGTTTACATATTGTCAGAAGGTACTAGTACGTGGCAGCATTTTGCGGTTACAGGTTTTGAGCCGTCATGTCCTCTCTCAGGTTTTTCTCTGGTAATATTGACCTACCGACTACTGAATGCACTTAAAACTTCTTAAAGGTATTCATAAAAATGGAAAGTAATATGAATAATAAAAAAATATTTAGTCAATATTTTATTCATAATTTTTTATTCGATATTTTTATATTTAGCAGCAAAAAATATCGAATATTCGATATTGTCTAATAACAATAAACATCCCTAGTAAAGTTCCCACATAATACCATTATTTATATAATGGTATTAATATTACCATAATTTATATAACAAAAGTTTTTGGTAATTAAAGCAAAATAAGTCATTCATATATAAAAGTTTTTCGCAATTAAAGTAAAGCAACTCATGATAATAAAGTGATATTAAACTGAATTGTGATTAATAAAAAAGTGACTTTTAATAAACATTTTGGAGCCATTTTAACTATTTTAATCATGATGATTTTTTTGTTCTTTTTAAATATGTTTTTAAATTTATTGCGTTGATAGATTTTAGAAACATTTCTGTTAAAACATTTTATATGACATATATTATATTAGAATCTTTTCAGAATTATTGCACATGAGATGTGAAAGATTGAAACATTTTTGAAAATTTCCGCAACAATCGGTGCTGTATGTGAGGATTAAACTATACGCATTAATATGTATTTGTAGAATTTATGCTGAGAACAATTAAAAATTTCGAAATTGATATATTTTTTATCATTTGTTAGTGTAACATAGAGTCTCAACCCAGTCAGAAATGATAATGGAATCGACATCGAATCGATCTCGAATTAAATTAAATATTTATTTATGATCTCAAATGCGAAATAATTAAAAAAAAATATGTATGCAATGTGCTGAGAAAAATGTGATATAAATATAAATAAAAGTTGAATACAAAAATGTGAAAATTTATTGTGCTTGAATTCTGTCTTTTATTTGTTATTGTATATATAACAGCAATGAAATAGCTATTTTTTTGCTATCATTTTGATGCATCAACTTTTTTTTGGTCATCGATGATACATCGAAGAGAAACTTTTCCACTGCTAGAGGGAGAAACCGTTTGTCCGATATACCGATTTGTGCGCTGGAAAACAGCGACTTCTGGTGACTTTATCGGAGTTCGAGCTTTAGGGTCTGAGTACAAGAATTGTCATAACACTTACTTTAGAGACTTAAGTTGTAGACATAAGTAACGCACAAGCTTTGGCATATGACGTACGATTTATTTTATTGCCGTCTCTTGGAGACATGGCAATAAGTTGTACGTCAGTTATCACGTACGTTATACGTGAAAGCTTGTGCGTTACTTATATCTACAATTTAAGTCTAAGTAAATGTTACGATAATTCTTGTGCTTAGACTTTTAGGATCCCCTTAAAATAAATTTATTTACAGATATTCAGTACAATTATTAGATAAATAACATCAATTTGTTTGCTAGGAAACAACATGTATATATACATATACAATCTTCTAAATTAAGTTATTTACAAAGTTTTCAAAATATATTCCTTCCTTTGTTGATCCAACAATTTTTCCAAATGTTCACATCTTGAATTAACGTCATCCAATTTTTTATTGAGATTCTTTATGATTAAAACCTTTTGAGTGACTACAAATTTTATCCTAAAATAAAACGTCATATTCGTAAGATCTACAATATATTATACATTATGACATATACTGATCCATAAAAAACTAGTATAACATTACAGTGACTAGTTTTTTGCAGATTAGTATTAAAAGAATTATAAATTTATAGTATTAGACTTAGACCTGATTGCACCAACATTACTTTAACTTTAAGCGAGACTTAAAATGTTAAAACCGAAAAGAAACAGGAACAAAGAAAGTTTTAAGCCTTGCTTAAAATTAAAATAACATTGGTATACCCGAGTCTTAGACGCTTATCGCGACAAATTTGTTAGATGAAAATTGATACAAATTTATATTATTAATGTATTAATTTCTTATTATTGCACTATTAGATATTAATTTTTACCTGCTGTGTAATTGTGCCATAAGTTGATCTCTATTAACATTATTTTGTCTTATTTCTTGATAAAGCGATGCAATTTTATCTTTCAACTCTTTTTTCTCTGTCTCAATTTCCTGTCTTGCTGTCTCCTTTGCATCGTTTTTCTCTGCAGTTAATTTTACGATTATCTATAAATTAACAAATCACCAATTTAACGACAATTATTATACCTAACTAATCAATTATTTTCATAAAATTTACTTTATTCATATTATTGAGATTCGATATGCATTCTTTTAATTTATTTTCTGTTTTTTTAAATTGAATTTCTGTACATTTGAGTCTTTCTTCCAATAATAATAACTTATTTTTATAAATATCCTCGCTTTTAATTGCAGCTTGCAATTTTGCATCATAATCTTCATTTATTAGCCTGAAAACAATTTCAATAATTAAATTGTGACAATTTTCTTTATATTTCTATATTTTAGAAAAAATATGTAAACTTACTCCAATTTATTATCAAAACTTTGCTGCAACTTGGCTCGCATTTCACGAGATTCTTTTTCCAATCTAACTATAACGATCTCTATTTGCTTATCTCTTTCCTTTTGACAATCATTACGAATTGCAGCCTCTGCTCTTGTAACAATCGTGCTTTGTTCTTTTTTATAATTATCCGCCCACGCGAGCCATTCTTTTCTCAAAGTTTCCTCAAAATTCTTCTTAGCAATTTCATGTTGCTCTTTTAATTTTTCTTCTTCTTTCTGCAAAGAAAAGTTCAATGATTGTATAAATCACTGTTAAATGATTAGGTTTTTTTTTATCAATAACAGAATAATTTTATTGTAAAACGGACTTGAAAATGCAATTCCGTTCGTTGTATCATCACGCTTGTTTCCTGATCACGTTTTTTTTGTTCTGCAATGAGCATCGATTTTTCTTCTTCAAAATGCTCTGCGAATGTTTTCTGTTGTATCTGAAAGTGCGCTTCTTGCTCTTCCAGATTTTCTTTATACCTAGTCAATTACGATTTATATAGACTTAACTAAAATGATATTAAAATCAATCAAAGCGGCAGAATTCCCATACCTTGTAGCCAATATGTTCTTCTCTTTAGCTAACATTTTCTCGTGGCTGTCCGTCAATTCGATTCGCAATTGCTCCAGCTGTTGATTAGATCTACGCATCGCGCGCAATTCCGTATCTTGCAATTCCTTTATATGCGCACATCTTAACTCTTGTATCTCTTGTTGATGTTGCTCCATCATATTGTTCAATTCTGGTTCCAGCCCTTTTACTGTCATTTCCTACGATATCGGTAATCAATGCATAAATTTTAATTATTTGTCACTGCATTTATTACATTGTATAACATTTTATTTACATTGTCATTATCTATGGAATATTTTGTATAAAGAAATGAAAGAATTACATTCTAATTTCAAAATTAAAAGCGAACCCTTGTGTGTGTGAACTATTGCTAATAGTTCACAAAGTGGCATGAATTAATGATAACCTTGATTTTTGACGTTTTCACCTCCAACCATTTTTCACGCCGGATTTTCTCAGATGCTGCTATGTGTTCCTTTGCGCGTTGCAACTCAACAGCGTGCCTCTCGGTAATTACTTTCAGATCTCGTTGGATCTTTTGTTCCATCTCTTTAATTTGTTGCGCCAGAGAGTCACATTTCTGCGTAAGATCTGTCTTCTCAGCGAGTAGCTGTTCGATAAACTTCTGATGACGTTTTACGATCGTTCTATACTTATTCTCCAACTCCTTCATCTTGATAATGTGATGACGTTTCTGCGATGTCATTTTGTCACATGCTGCCTTGCGCTCGGATTTTAGATGCTCTTTCAAACACTCTATTGTCGCATTTCTTTCCTCGATTTGTAATTTCGCAGTTTCTAAATCATCCCATTGAATCGAACCAAAATTCTGCACATCATGTCTATGAAAAAAGCAGTTCTTATAAAATTTTTGTCTGCTCTTTAACGTGATATATTTCGCTTATAAGCTATTAGAGCAAGTCAGTTTCCTACCTACTAGCATTTTGGCAAGACGAGATTATAATTGTTGCACTATTGGCAGTGATATCATTTTCTAGCATATCTTCTACAATAAAGATATTACATAAAGCTTAGCTTATTTTACAAATCAAATAAGCAGAACTCTCAATTTTAAATATAATTTTAACGATACTGATCTATTAAACGTTAGTACCATTTTGTAGCGTTCCCAGGAAGGACATTATGTCTTCGTAAGTTGTTGCGATTGGCCCATATTTGTTTGTAGCGTCTTTCTCAGGTTCGATCTGCGCTTATATTTGATTTTTAATAATAAAACAGAATTATTGTGTTTGTAAATAGCGATATATGATCCTTAAATAAATCGGAAATTTTATTCTTAAAAATTAACTTCCCGGCAAACATCAAACTAACAATAACATAACTGTTAATTATAGTTTCTCATTCAAATATAATTATTACGTACAATATAATTATTACGTACATACATACAACATGTATTATATTATATTAGGTGTTGGAATTAATTCGTAGCGTTTT
>NW_011627562.1:0-42595 GCF_000204515.1 Acromyrmex echinatior | reverse complement strand
AAAACGCTACGAATTAATTCCAACACCTAATAGTTATGTTATTGAGTGGGAAATTATAACCAACAATTATGTTACTATTAGTTGGTGTTAAATTTAGAAAATTAAATTTTCTTGCTCACTTGTTCCGAATATTTGCACATTACTGACTCCAGATTGCCATCATATTTTACATCGACGGCCAGTAAATCCATTGGATTACATTCCACGATTTCAATATTGCTATCTTTTTCCAATTTATTTATCGTGTTGCACTGTTCGAATGGACGAGATGGTTCGATCAAATTTTGATTGAAATCGCACTTTTTGTCATATAAATTCTTTGCTGCCATATTCGTTTGACGTATTACGTATGCTGTATGATTATAAAAAAATACATAAACGGGGTACTGAACTGGTCGACAAACTTACGTGCATTGACGTGTAGATAGCGCAAACGCACTTATTTATACGTTGCCCAACGCATCGCCATGACGATGCGTGTGTTGTAAACAAGGGTGATGAATTTTCTTATGTATCGGAGAAACATAAAATGCGCATAAATGCAAGTGAATTGCAATGAAGGAACGACTGTATGCTTAACGTATGAGCATATCCAGGGAGGAGGAGTTGGGGGTGAAATCCCCCAAAATTTTTTATTTCATTTTGAGAGGGTCCCGTTAGTGCATATTCTGATATATCCACTCACATCGGTTGGTATCTAATAATTTTTCACTTTACTAGTGAGAATATTTTATTTTGAATTGGCGATGTACATATTATCGAACTTCTTTCTTTCATTAAATACGATAAAGAAAGCCAAAATCGATCAAGTTGGATGTTTCAAATAATACATTACATATTAAATTAATTTATTTCAGATATATCCTTTCTTTCATTTTTAAATATAACCAATTTTACTTTTGATTTTGTGTGAGTTTTTTACATAAAATTTTTTTTTCTTCTCGTTACAAAACCATATAAATAATTTTTAATACTTCTGTTAGTTTGACAATGAGTTTTGACAAAATATGCGAGAAATAGAAATAAAAAATTTTTAAGATTTTTGCCACGAAAAACAATATACACTATGATTGACACTCTTGTAGTAATTATATTATCCTTCTTTAAAAAAAGTCTTTAAAAAAATAAATAAAAGTTACGTGATGTACAAAACATTCTTCCTCTTCAAAATGAGATACGAGGAAACATTAAAAGTTGTAAAAATATCCAAATGGAATTTATTAATATTAAAAATTACAATAACAAAATTAATGCAGTGACGTTCTTTTCAGTACAATAGTAAAATTTGTTGTCTTTTTTTTGTTGTCATTCTGATTGGTGCATGATACATCCCTGGGTTGATTACCCCCCCCCCTCTCGAAACAAATTTCATGATATGTCCATAGCTTAACACATCTTTTTACAATTAATTTAAACCAAGTCACAGTAGTGATTTTATTACTCATAGCGACAAGTATGGGAAGTGGGTAACCTTTTATTTCATGTAAAACATAAAAACAATATATATATATATATATTTAAGTCGCGGTCGCTTGAAGGGAGATGGGCTTTTTAAAATGTTGCAGATTTTGATTTTTTTATTGAAAGCGTCTTAAATATATATGTATTGTTTTTATGTTTTACGTGAAATAAAGGCTAATTCTGCAATGTGTTCTTTGTTTCCTATTTCTTGCTGTTTGTCTCTGTTTGTCTCTTGCCTTTTTAGTCAGTAAGACAAGAGACAAACAACAAGAAACAGAAAACAAAAAGTACATTGTAGAATTAGTCAAAAGGTTACCCATTTCCCATACTTGTCGCAATAAGTAACAAAATCACTATTCATCAGTGGCCTCTTGATCTATTTGTATTTGATTAAAATATGTACATTATTTCAAACTTTACATATTATCAAACTTTAGTTTTTAAATAATATATGCTCTGAATATTAAACAAAAGATTATATTTATCAGCCCTGATGAAAATTTTTCTTTAAATTCTTCATATAATTTTTCAGGATTTCTATATTAACAGATATATAATTACAGATATATAATTTTAGTATTCTTCAAAATTTCTTAGATTTTTTTATATAAATTGAACATTTAAAAATATGTTGCAAAAGTCTATATCTTTCTTAAAATTTTTTTATATGTGCGAATTCTGAAATTATATCTATGTATATTTATATTTAAGATTTCTTATTCTATTATATTTCTGAAGAAAATTAACAAAATTTAAAAGTCAGTTTTCAAATAATAACAAAAATATTCGTATATACTTGTATATATATGATTTGAAATGTTTTTAGAAATATTAAAGTTTTTATTAATCTACAATGTGTTTTTTGTTTTCTTGCTTTTTATCATTTTTATTTTTTGCTTTTATGTCTCTTACTCAGTTTTTTCGATCTCTTAATCGAAATAAAAGTTGAGGAACTTCGGAAAAGTGAAGAAACATAAAAAGAAATGCGATTGCCGATAAAATGGCCGCAAAGAAGGAAAAAAACATGAGATAAAAATAAAAAAAAACAGAAAGCAAAGAATACATTGTAGATTAAGCTTAAGAGATAGTCTTAGAAATGTCCCTCTTGTGTGAAAGTTAACTGTTTGACCTGGAATCATATACTTCCATTTGATATCTTCCATTTCAACTTTTGGTCAAGAAAATACCTATTCATCAATTTCCAAAGGAAAATTCCTTTTATCCGGATTCATGTCCCAATAAACTTCTATTATAACAATGTGTTTAATTTTAATCTCGGTTCTCTCTCTCAACTTTTACTCTTCTAATTCTATAAGAAATAGAAAAAGATGAAGAATAATTTGAACCAAGATTAAAGTTAATCTATTATACATTAAAACGAGCAGCAGTCGAGTTTATCGTTGTCTAGAATCGCGTTTATCCTCAGAGAGATTTCACCCCTCGAGATCTCTCAATGCGAAACTTCGCTGTATCCTCGGGGGTGGTATTCCTACGTAGTTGCAGGGTTGGCTGTCGTGGCGTTCGCGGGGCGAGGTTTCCTAGGATTTCAGGCGGCGATGGGGAGGTGGCGAAATGGGAGGGTGGATGATAGGAGAGGGTGCAGGGTGGTACGTGCAGAGCGGCCCTTCCGACCCCTCGCGGCGTACGGCGGTACGTACCGTAGGAGAATCGATCTAAAACTAGGAGTCGCCGCAGTAATTGCTGGGAGGAAGCCAGTGTTACAATTCGCGGGGGCCTCTGTCGTATGCGCCAGTGAAATCTTAAATACACGCCTGTTAATCGCACGTACGCACGGCACGGCACGGTCGTCAGGCCAGGTACGTCCACGTTGACGGACGTACGTACGTCGCCGTAACCCCTCCTCGTCGCTCCTCGCCGTTCAATCGCCCTCTCTCTTCCACTGTCTAGTCTGTCCTGGTGGTACGACAGCACAGGGGCGGCCGGCCGGGGGCGGCCGTGCTTTAATTGCGAGATACATATAACGGAGGGTGTTGTGCATTCCTCGCTCTCGTCTATCTCGCGTACGTACGTTCGAGCGAGCGAGACGGAGTGAGGCGCGGCGCCGCGGGTGCGACAAGAACGGCGAGGAGCAACCACATGAAGAAGGGAAGATTCCACGGTCTGTCATCAGTGATACAAGTCAATCAGCTAGCCAACTAGTAGCTACTACAGCTCACCGCTATTCGATCAGTGAGAGTCCAACCAAGTAGATACCTAAACGGCCGGCTAAGTAAAGTGTCGCGCCCGTTAAGAAGACAAAAAGAAGAAAGAGAAGGAGAAGAGAGGAACAGAGACGGTGCGTGAAGACGAGAGAAAGAGAGAGAGAGAGAGAGAGAGAGAGAGAGAGAAAGAGAGAGAGAGAGACAGAGACAGAGAGAGAGACACCTTGCGAGGGTGTACGCACGAGCAAGCTGGGCGGACAGCAGCGCGACCAGAGAGCAGCATCCTCCGATATATAATGCGACGTGCAACCTTCTTCACTTTCGCCTTGGTGGTCGTTCCTTCGGAATAAAGCATTGCTGCTGGGACGGTTCCTTACCTGCAGGGCTATGACGTAATGGCAAGAGAGGTACGCATTTCCTTCCGGCAGCTTTCTTCCTTTCTCACGCGCATGCAGCATCCACCCTGCAAATCACTTCTGCAATGGAGGAAGGGAGAGGAAAGGAGAATTGCTACTTATTTGTATCGTGAATGAAAGAAATCATTGATGTCGTGGGAGTTTTCTCTCCGCGGAGAGGACGCCTTTCGATGACCTATTTTCATGTGACCTCGTGACACCCGACGATCGGTCCTCAGTTTGCACCCTCCCTCCCCCCAAAGTGCATCACCCTCTTGACAAGGCCGAACGGCCGAAGGGACGAGCCCTTTAGCCCGCTCCTTCCTTCCCGATAGATATGCGTTTCTTCATAAAGAAATGTTTGCGCGAATGTTCCACTTTTTCGCTCATAGAATCGCACGGCTTCATTTCGCTCTTTCGGGATATCTCTGTGTGCTTGCGAGATTGCCTTTTCTGAAACCTCCCGATTGCAGGATTCTGTTTGCTTGGAGTATCCTTCGAGATTAATCCTTGCCATAACTTTGAACGTCTGCCTTCATAAGGATTTATTTCGCTTTATTGAATTATGTCGTGGGTGTATTTAGAATTCTATCTTGATTAAGATACCGAGAGGATTACATTTCTCGATAATTTCTGAAATTCCTAAACTCTCGCATCATTGTAATGGACACGGTTTTTCTTCATTTGTAATATGAAAGCACATAGTTGTAGAGATACTACTGTTGTCCTAGTTTGTGTATATGTTCAGAGTTATGATTCAAGTCGTTTATCACAATCTACGATTTCTAAAGAGAATAATAAATAAAAAGGAAACATGTTCGAACGTATCTTTTAAGAAATAGAGAATCGGATCTGGAATTTAAGATTTTTTCTCATTTATAATTCATATTGTCTTTTGTTTTAGAGTAGCATTTTATCATGATTTTTTGTGTTAATTAATAATAATTCTTTCTATTGGTATACTCTTCATATATATACGTTTTTCTTAATAATTATTTTTTAAGATAATTTCTAATTATTATCTTAAAAGCATTGATTATTTATTATTATCTTTGTATATTTTAAAAATTTTCATTATTATTTCTTTTAGTTCCTAAGTGTGCTTCTTATTATTTTATTTTATATTGAATGATTAAAATCTTCTTTGTGGAATTATTATTAATGTTTTATTTATCTCTTATTAACAAAACTTTCTACAGAGATTTTTCAGCATCAGTAAAATCTTTCTTATCATTTTAGTACATAGATTAGTACTACTAATATTTTTTCCATTGAAAACATTCGCTTCGTTCATTTTATTCCTCAATAAAAGCTAATTCGTCGCTTTTACGTTTTTATAGAGTCCTTGCATCCGTTTTGTCTACTGCTAGAAACTTTTTTCATGCTTTTCTCGCTCATATAGACTCGTCCTCATTGCCTTCTTACAATACACCCTATTTTACTCGCTCGTAGATTCCGCTTTACTGATTTGTAGGATTCTGAAATCCCTGTATCATCATTAGTTGCTGGAATCTTCTTGAAGAAGTCCGCAAGATACAAATTTTAAATTCAATACGCTTTTTGCAAATATTCTCTCTCGACCTGTTTATATTGAAAATTATATACAAAGCAGAGTCGCGAGAATGTTACTTTTTCGTTGTTGGAATGCTTTTCTCGCTCGAAAAACGCTCTGTGCCTCATTGTATGTTCTGCATGCTCGCAAAATTCTTCTCGTCGTTCTGCACGTTCGCGGATTCTTTCATGCAAAATCCTTACCATCGTTTTTCACGTTTCATAAAATTCCATATCTTTTGTTTCATTGCAGAGATTTCTTGTCGTATTTACAATTTTATGCCAGATTTCCCGAAATATTTCAAAAAAAGATTTCTTCTGGATTTGGCTCTATATTACAATTTATGAAAAAAAAACAAATTCAAATGTAATAAATAATTAAATGGACTGTATGTACAATTATAAACTTTTTATTAAATAACTTTTATTAATATTAAAAACGAATTTGTAAAGATGAATCTCAAATTTTTTATAAAAAACGTCGAGTTATATAATATTTATGAATTATAATATTTATAATTTTTATGAAGAAATCTACATTTTTGTACAGATTATACATATAATTTTTAATATAAATAATATAAATAATTTCAAGAAAAAGTTTTTAAATATGCATGCAGAATCGAATTAGGTTTAATATCAGGTTGTTCCTCGCCCTGATGAAATGAACTGCAATGTTTATGAAACGTTGGTTAATCTAATAATATATCTAGTAATAATGAATCTGTACACAGAAATAACCCGTTAAACGAATGGCTTCTGTACAGAACCGAATTATTATGTTTCTTAAAAAAAAATATATATTATATATATATATATTTATCACAAATAAATATCTTAATTAAGGCGAAGATCCGAGAACGTGCAAATGCATTAAAATGATATCGCTTCGTAAAAGAAATGTTTCGTTAATATTTATTTAGCATTATTCTTGGCTCGTTGAATATCACTACTACAAATTTCACTACTTTAAAATCCTCCGAATGTGACGGATTTAAGTAAATCAAAAATTCTCGTAGTAGTCGACGGCAGCGGTTCTAAACGATACTTCGTTAGGGGATGCACCTGGGTACATTCGCGTTGCAGCTGCAGGCGGTTCCCTATTTGCTCGTTAGCACGTTGCGATGTTTACTAAGTTCCTTCCACAGCGAGTTCGTGGAAGCGAGGGGGTTATTACGTGGGAGAGGTTGATATTCGTATAGTTAAGATAAACATTCAATTTTAGGCGTTTAGAATCTCTAAATTCTCAGATTTTGAACACCCGCTTTGTGTGTGCAAAATCTGATCCTTAAATTCTGAATTTTTTTTGATACTTCAATTTCTTTATATTTTTATGCAACGTGAATTATTATTTTTGTTTAGATTATTATCATGTTATATAGACTTGTGTGTCACTTATCTTTTTAATTGTTTACGTATTTTGGAATTTTCTTAATTTCTTTCAATTAATTAGATCTATAGATCTTCGAATATATCGTTAGATAAAAAAAAGCATAAAAGTGTTTGAAACGTTGTACTTTAATTTCTAGTATTTCTTAATTTTGAAATATTTAGTCTTAAGGAACAATAAAATATGAAAGATAACAAAAAATAAAAATGCAAATAATTCGTCTATACAAAATAAAAATAAATAAATGTAATTTTTTACATCCAGTTGAATCGAACATTCGTATATGACGTACATTGCTCTGGTGGACGTATTTAATAATTATAAATGTTTAATAAATATAATAATGATATATTAGTATGGACAATGAACAACCGATAAATCCGACTGTGCACAGAATAAATAATTACGATATTACAAGTTAAGACCGGTTAAACCAGGTCAGTGCTTTCGATCATAAACTGCGCACGCGTCTCGTACTCTTAGCGCCACCCTGTTGAGGACTAAGGATACAATCTCAAACATAATGCATCCCTTCGGCTCGCATTATTTCGAGATCGCTAGCGACGTCGGGATGCAATCTCGTCGATCGAAGAGTGCAGATGTACTTATTCACAGTGCGAAATACGATAGAGTGCAAACGAGACAGAGGCGAATATTCGCGAATAAATTGTATGGAGTAAATGCACCTCTAAAATAAACCTAGTAAATTAAAGTAAATTAATGAAATAATTCACTTCTCGATAAACATCTTCGAGTGGAAAGTTCGTGGAAAGATACGTTGCTGTAAGTGTCCTGCCATGCATTATTGCATTTATATTTTCAATATCATTAGAATATCATTAGATGTAATCACTTTATTGTAATCGATTCGATATAAATTAGTTCTTCGCTATTTGACATATATGTAAATCTAACATAAGTATAAAAATTTGCGTTGCAAATTTTGAATGCTTGCAGAAATTGTAAATATATTTAAATATTTAAATTTCTAAATTTCAAGATCTGAGAGAAAGGATAAGGGGAGAATCATTAAACTCTCAAATTCCCAAATACAGTAATTGCATTAATCTAAACATTGATTTTTGTTTTGCAATTATTTTTATATTATTTTATTGTTTCGATTGTTAGTTACAGTCGTAACTAAGTTAGTGAACTTAAAATAATTTTTATAATCTTGTATGTGTTCTGCATGTTATATTATATATTTTTAATTTCCACTTAAATTTGTACTACACTTGTACAAATAAATAAATGTAAGATGCAATCCTGTCGCGGCGTTATACTAAAAATTTTTTAAATATTGAAATATTTGATAGTTTTATATGCGAGATTTTATTTATTAGCTGTTCTATATGGCGACTATGTGTACAAAGCATACTGGAAAATTATTTACTCCATTTAACATCTGGGCGACCTGGGATCAGCTTTCACTCGCTTTTCTTGTCGCGAATTATTTTTAATTTGTGTATGAATTATTTCTTATTTGCAAAATTTCTTTAATTCTTTCTTACACATACACACACACACACACACACACACACACACACACACACATTCTACAAAGTGTAAGAAAATTCTATTTTAATAATTTTTTCGTTTATGCATATATTTATAAATTTTGCAAATTTTAATCACGCACAATATATGTATGTGTTACGTTTTATATTATCTAAAATCACGAAGAACTGTATTATAAAACTAAAACTATTATATAAATTGCGTGATTTAACTAATACTAACAGAAGTCTGCTATTTTACCTTTTTTCTTATGTTGAATATCTTTATTTTTACAAAGCGCTTTAAATGCCTGCAAGTTGCACGAGCTTCCGGAGAACATTTAAGGTCAATAATAAATTGCAAATGTCAGCCATTTTTAACTTTACCGTACATTAAAGTGCAGTACACCGGCATTTTTTTCACTGCACTAAAATTAATGATGTCAGATGTCATGCCCTTTCTATCATGTAAACATTTTTGTCTTTCTCTTTTGATATTTGATTTTCATTTTAAGTAATATATGTTTAATATTTTTCTAAATTACCATTCTATTTTTTATTCAAAAATAATAATTAATTCACATTACTCATGTTTTAATCTTTGTAACTGATATTAATGCTAATTATATAATTTTTATGCAGGAGTTACGGACCAAGAGACCTTTCAAGATATGGGACAGTTGGCGTAACGTAAGGAAAGGACTGGTCGTTAGCAATTTCGAAGAGTTGATTGTTCGAGGTGAGAAAGATCTAAATCTAAGAAATTATTCATAAATTATAAGCAAAGACAATTAAAAGTCAAAATGCATTATGCTACAAACTTATTATCAGACATTAAAGGTTGCTTCCTATATTATCGTTAAAATAATTTGCACTTTTTTTAAAGGTATTACGCTTCCAAAATCTATCTAATTTAACAGAATAAACATTGTTGAAATAATAATTTATCATCTCTATCTATTGTTTCCTGTTGTAAATTAACAGTAACATGTTATATAATATATAATATATTTATTTTTACGATATTCAAGTTATTGGATCAAGTTATTAGTTACAAGAATCGCTTTTTTTCATAGAATATTTTTTTGAAATTGAAAAGATTCTTTTTTAAGACTTTAAACAAGGGGTAAATCGCTGAGAACATTACGTGTATAAATTTGAGACATTATTGAACATTACTAGGCATTACTTGAGAGAATTGTGTATTATATTAAATGGTATGAGATTATGCATTACTACAACATTAAGGAGATCCTAAAGTCATCTATATTACCGACTAAACGCAATAATTTTTGTATACCAATTATTTCTTTCCTCGTTCATAAATTTGAAAATTATTTTTCATATTAGGATTAAAGCATATGCATTAATACGTGTCTGTGAAATGGAGTTTATGTTAAGAACGAAAAAAAATTGTTTAAATTAAGATCTTTACCATTTCTTAGTCTAATATGGCGTTAGAGCTGTCAATAGCTTAACAACATTTGCTTAATATAAAAGCTTTGCAATCTATACTTACGAAATTGTGGTCCATAAATAATCACATAGTTCGCATGAACAAACAACGTCGAGTTCTTGGAATTAGATTTATAAGGAGAGACTCACATAAGTATTTCATGGATGTTGATCAGCTTTTGCATAGTTATTCTGGGGCACCAAAAAATAATCCCTGTAAAGCAGACCTGTAAATTGTACCTCTATGTATTTTTCGAAAAAATCGTGATTTTAGGTCATGACGGATCGCTTTCAAACTTGGGGGAATTGATAGATATTTAACAAACGAGTAATTTTTATGTGTGTGTATATATATATATATATATATATATATATATATATATTAGGAAAATTAATTTTTAGTATACGGTTTATTTCTCGTTATTCATTCACTCTCTAGCAAAATGATATACACAATGATGGGTGGTAGCTGTCATAGAAGCATGCGAAGCATACTGTCTTTCTTCATCATGTACTTCTTCAGTGTACCGAATAAACGTATAAAGTGTCATGCCACAATCACATTCACTAACCGTACTTTTATTAAAACATACGTCATTAGCATTCAAAAAAGCGCAAATTATTCATTTTTTAAATATCTATCGATTCCTCTAAGTTTGAAAGCGATCCGTCATCATGACCTAAAATCACGATTTTCTTAAAAAATACGATGAGGTGCATTTTACTGCTTTACAGAGATTATTTTTTGGTGCCCCAGAATAACCATGCAAAAGTTGATCAAAATCCATGAAATATTTATGTGAGTCTCTCCTTGTTAGACACTTTATTGCAACGAATTTATTATACGAAAATTTACACGAACGTGCGATTGCGTGTATTATAGTTTGCGTGTATTGTAATTTGTGTGAGATATTGGTGTGACAGTATGTACTAGATATGTCAATGTGCTATAAAACAGTGAGCTTTAGTCATCGGAATTCGGGCTTCACTTTAGGATGCTCTAATGGGCATTACTAGGACATTAATGAGCATTATTAAGGCATTATTAGGGCATTACTAGGACATAAATGGGCATAAAATTTGGGCATTAGTGAGCATAAAATTTGAACATTATTTAAGCATTACTATAGGGATTAGTAGGCATTGGTGGTCAACACAATTTTGATCAACGATTTACCTCTTGATTTTAAAAAAATCTCAGAAAGACTTTAGAAGATGTTAGACTTATTGTAAAAAAACCGATGCGTATTATACTCGGGATAACTTCTGCAAGCGTCATACGCATTGTCCTTCCGGAGCACTCTCTTTCCACCTGTCCGGCTGACCGACGAAGAAATATTTCCGGTCGGAAATATTTCCGCGCGGCGTATCACAGCACGGAATTGCATTATCTGTAAAGTTCCTTTGAAAGTGTCGCTCTCGCAACACACATTTCTCGCAACATTTCTCAGAAACAAAGCGCCGTTCGTTCATTCGTTCGTTCGTTCGAGGACGCACCACCATTATTCGCAACTGCTCCATTCACACGATTAAACAGTACATGCGACACGTGGCACACGCATATGCACACTTACACGGAATATATAACATACGCGTACGCACACACCCACACATTGTCGCTAAAGCGTTATCACTACGCCTGAACACTATCTGACACCCCAACCCTCGGCCAACCCTTGCTTTCAGGTAAGGAAAAGCTGGGTGTACCACAAAACGAGAATGTCTCACTAGTTTTGGAATCGGACGGCACGCAAGTCGAGGACGGCGAGTACTTCAAAACACTAGGAAACAACACGATCCTGCTCTTGTTGCGGCATGGTGAACGCTGGTGTCCTACTGGCGTCGACATCATACGCGCTGGTAGGTGAAAAGGACATTACACAGATCGATCTTAGGAGAAATCGGCAACTTGGTTGAGAAAGTTAAGGTTGAAACAACACGGATAACAGAAAATTCAAAGACATCTAAAGAAAACGCGAAAATATGTAAAGAATTTAAAAGATCGGGATAATTAGAGTATCATTAATTAATCTAATTTACTATATATATATATATATATATATATATATATATATATATATAGTAAATTAGATTAATTGAATCATTTCTTTCTCTCTCTTTCTCTCTCTCTCTCTCTCTCTCTCTCTCTCTCACAAATAAAAATTAAATTCTTTCAGAGACCTTTAAATCAACCAAGTAGCTTTTCTTCTGTTCTCAAATGTTTCGACTTTCTAGATTTTTGAACCCTCGAATATATAGCTTCTTTAGAATCATACGCACTGCTATGTAAAGGGGATATTACAACGATCAACTTTGGTTGATGGAAATCGACAACTTGGTTGAGGAAACTAATCTCGAGGCAACTGATAAAATTGAAACTGATCAAACTGAATTACATGTGGATCAAACTGAATCCTTACACACACACAAGCCTTTAAACGATCAACCAAGTAGGTTTTCTTCTATTCTTAAGCTCTCTTTAGATGTTTTGGATTTTTAAAACAATCTTTATCACCCGAAATCTCTTTAGACTTTTAAATCTGTAAGTTTTTTGACTTCCTTATAAGATCTGCGGATCTCGCACTTTTGCGATGGATCACCGGCACTGATTGTCACGCCTTGCAGCACCGAACACCACCCGGCCCATATCCCCCGCAGCCGCGTCCATCGAAATAATTGATAACTCTTTTTCTCTTTCTCTTTCTCAGCAATTTCGGCGATCCCGAAAATAGTCTGTGAGACGATCCACGCGCTGGAATTGCACGATGAGACGCCATCGTGGAAAATCATGGACAATAAAGGCCGAGTCACAGTGGTATTACACTGGGACCAGCGCTCGTCGTCGTCATCGCAGGTGCAGCAGCAGCAATCAAAGGCAGGCCAGGACGCCCAGACTTCCAAGTACTCACCGACTAAGAAAGCTGACCTGAGTGGCGCCCAGCGGCCGTCCCTGGTGATCCAAACCAGTTTGGACAAACTCAGCTATGATGGCAAGGCAACGCACTTGCCTGGCGAGATCGCCCCGACGCGGTACACCAGTCCGCGAATCACTGTGATAAATCATGACGATATGGTATATTCAATCTGCAATTACTTCAACAAGAATTTTAGCTTTAAGTTTTAATTTAATTACACAAATTCCTGTGCTTATCGCAGAATCTACAATTGATGGTACCAGTGCGATAGCAACATCCATAATCCATTTTCTTGAAATTCTAAAAAAACTAATTCGTTCATGTTTTTAAAAAAATAAATTAGTTCAACGTCGCATTGAACTTTTCAATTTCAACAATAATTAATCCAAGCGCTTAATTATAGCTATAAATTGTAGGCTCATATCAATCACAATTTGTTAAATTCAATCAAAATGCAAATCATCTATGATTAAAAAGGTCAATAGTTTTTTATGTTAATTCATTAAAATTTGTAAGAAAATGAATTAGTTTACTATTACATTATCTAATTCTTGGATTTCGACCGTGTGCATGCGTGCGCGCGCACGTTGTTATTTGTCTTATTTTTAAAATATTAATACATATTGTAAAACAAATAACTTTCTATCTCGCTGTAAATTCATCTTCATCCTAGCAGCAGCAGCCGATGCAGTCGCACATACCGGGCCGTCTAGTGAAGCAAGGCACGAATTCATTCGACAGTACAACCATCCACATCCACACACCTGAATGCTCCAACCACATTCATCAGCCGGTCGCGCGAAATGGCAGTCCCGTGAATGGCGCCGACGGTGGTGCCATCGGCGAGTGCGACTTCCACTGCTGCGCTCTTCACGAGGAAGGCCGCAGGATCGCTGTACACAAATCGGTGGCAACATCGCCGATCCAGGACGCACAGCATGCGCAATATCAACACCCACATCATCCACATCAACAACAACAACAGCAAACGCAAACACAAACACCGTCGCCACAGCCGCCATCCTCTCTTTCGGATGGCACCAAGCGACCTGGCCTGAGCAAAGGTCATGTTCGCTTTCGCGATACCGCCGACGAGGAATCAAGCTCACGTCTGGCTGGTGCCGTTACCCATTTTCACTTACATCATAATCATCATCATCAAGAACATGACAGTTCCGAGTCTGAAACGGAAAATACAATGATGGAGGATGAATTCGTAACTTCGGAAAAATTTCTACTACTAATCGATCAACTGACGGTCGATCAGAAGCATCATCTTAGCATCAAGGACATTGGTATCATATTGGAGCGACTCAGCTCTAAAATCCTCGACGTCGAGCGGCTGGATCGCGAAAGCGAGAGCGAGGAGTGCTATAATTGGACGATCAAGGCGCTCATACGGGGCGATGTCCTGCGGGAGCTCGGTGTGATCTACAATGGGAATTATTATGCAATCTCGGAACATCCTGGTTACAAAGAAGAGTCCGAAGAGAATAACGAGGATAATGAGGAGGAAGAGGAAGATAGACTTTAATATGATGCTGTTTTACTAGATAGATAGATAGATTATACACCTATTTCAGGTTATTATTAAATTAGGCACGTTGCAAACGGAAATAAGGACAAAGATCCCATATGGCACAGATCTCCAAGAGATGTTCTGAAGGACGTCCTGGGAACATTCCAACGTCCTGAGAAAACGTTCCTAGGAAAATCTTTAGGATAAAGTGTGCTGTATGGGATAACACGTAGTATCTTCATTGACTCCGAGGATTTTTTGAAAATTAATTCAATCCAATTTTTTAATGATTTTTTTTTAGAATCTATAGCATTTTCTAAAATTTTCTTAGGATTTTTGTGATCCTTTAAGAATTCCCAGTGAGCTTGGGTTTTTCTTTTCTAGAGAAATTTTCTAATGTTAAAACATCAGTTTTGTGCCAAATATATGAAAGTTCTACAGAATTAATTGCTTAAGGTTTGATGAACTTAAGCTTTTTTAGATTAAGTCTTCTAAAACTTCTCAGGATACTCTTAGAATTTTTTAAGCTTTCGGAATTTCTCCCTTAGGATTTCCTAGAATTTTTTAGGAGATTTCCGATATTACAGTCCTTTAAAATCTTAAGATTCTCTGTAAGTTTCTGTGTATGTTTAGAATTTATAATGCTAATCTTACAAGTTTCAAGGAATCTCTAAAAATTTTCCAATTTTAGATATATCCAGAATACTTTTTTTATTTTCGATTCAGGATGTTTTTAAAAAAAATATTTGACTCTAAAATTCTCGGAAGAAAATTTCAAAGAAGGATGTTAAATTAGGACTGTTTCTCGGCTAAAATGAAAAAGTTCCGAGATGTGCAAATTATATGTCATATTAAAGCTACTTAAGTAGAGTCGAGTGATATATTGCTTATTTTAAGGAAATATCGAACAGAAATCGTATTAAAGACAATAAAATTAAAAATTCGTTAATAAGATATCAATATATTTCGCGAATTAAGCAACAAAAATTGTAGTGTTATTATTTAAACATGGTAAGCATGTTTGTTATTCAAAACTAGAATCCGAAACCAAACAATTATTTTGTATTGGACTCTTTATCGTTCGTCAATTGCTTGAAAATTCTCTAAATTATATATTATAAATGCAATATATTTGCTGACAAGTTGCAACTAATTTTGATAAACTCAGGACAAGGTGAGACAGCATTATGTCTATCGCATTAATGAACTCAATGGAATTCGAATTCTTGCGATGGCAAATTGATGGCAATATGTCAGCATGAATATCCTTGACAACTCGTGTTGTCAGCATTTTGTTAGCAATGAGCTCAAAATAAATATGTAATTAATTATTCGTTGCTAACATATTGCTGTCATGCTAACATGTTGCCGACAATAACATAATGTACTATCATTGCTCACAGTTTGCTCTAGAAATTTCAATAACTAATTACATATATAAGCAGTCATGTTATTTAATTTATAATGTATCATATCTTGATGTCAGCAAATATACAGCAAATATATGTATAACAATATATGCAATACATTAGTTTGCACAATATGCTATATCACGCTTAGCTATCTGGGAATATTATGGAGTAGTATTAAAGCATTAAGAAATAATAGCTGTGATTGGAATGTCTTTGACAACACTGATATTAGTGCTAGCTCTTGCAAAACGCTCAAAACTAAATCACATTCTTAATAAATGTGATAATATTAGTTTTATTGACTTTTTACGATTTCTCTCATGTACCCGATGTTTCCCCAAGTTAACCGATACATCACTTGACTCTGCTTAAATAGTCCTTTAATATGATACATAATTTATACTCGGAATTTTTACATTTTAATAAAAAAAAACAGCCCTAATTTAACATCCTCTTTTGTAGATTCTCACGCTTTTTTAATTATTTTATATCTTAATCTTCTTGGAATGCAATTTATTCGTAATCTTGGATCTTGGATTTTTTAAATTATTGTGTACCTTAGAATTCTCTAAATATCGTAAAATATCTTAGACTCTAAATTATAATTCTAGATTCTTTAAATCTTTAGGTATCTTAAATCGAACAGGCAAACATCAATTCTAAATATCTATGATTCTAGATGCTTTAAATCTTGAATATTATAAATTCTAAGTTCAGGAGTTCTTTAACTCCTGAAATCTAAATTTGAAATTTAAATAATATTTTTCACAATAAATCTTTTGCAACGTTTTGAGATATTTATTAACATTATTTGTTAAATTGATGGTCAATTTAAATTGTAATATTATTCTAGCTTCAGCTTACGATTGCATTTCAAATCCAATCAGTAATCTGTTTATAAAATTGGAAAATGTATTTAAAGTTTACATATTTAGAATTATTATTAAGCACCAAGATCTGACTAATATTTAACGATTTTCTACTTATTTGTACTAAAATTTTAGAGCATAGATTTGTTATGAATTCTTTTTTCTTCAATCCTGACATACTTCCCATTCTTTAGGGTTGTATTACTTCTAGAATTGCTCTTGGAGGAATTGGAATAAAAATATACGTTGTAGGACACCATAGAGAGGAATCTTGATTATCAAGATAACAAAAAGAAAAGAACATTTTAATTTAATATTTATTAGAAAAATAAATAGATATATAGATTATAATTAAAAAACTTTCACTTTTGTTTTCATATTTATACCCTTTTGTGAATATTAATCTTCGAATTGAGGAAATACGAAATAAATGTTGTCAAGTTTTACGAAATATTGTGCCAAATCTTTAATTGTTATAATGACTTTATGTATTGATCGACAAGCAATCTAAAGATCGACAACTGTTTCGAAATTCATGAAATCCTCGGATCAAAGACGAGTTCCACGAAAAAGCGAAAATTGAGCGACGTAGGCGAATTACATCTGCGTCACGAAGAATTTAATTCGAATTTGAAAAACAACAGAAGATAGATCGACAAGGATAGATCACCATTTCTTCCGAATGTGTTTCTTAATAAGAAAAAAAAAGAAGAAAACAAAGTAGGGGAAAAAGAGGATCACAACATAATGAAATCATGATATGGAATATGATATAATATACAATTTTATTAAAAATCTAGTTCTATATAAAGACGTTTGTTGAAATACGTATTTATTAAAATTAGCATGTATACTTGTAGGAAACATTTTTGGGATTACGGACGTCGATTCCGTAACCGTCCACAACACTGCCGTTAAAGAAGAAAAAAATAAGAGGATGGAAATGTGAGTGATAGATAGAGGAAGAGGGAGAGAAAAGAGAATGAACTAAAGAGAGGATAAATATATACAATGCGTAATAATTCTTTTCGACACAAGTCTCGGCTAAACTTGATGAGATAATTCTCTTTTTTTTTTGCGAGGCGTAAATGGCTAATCCTTTATTGCAGGTTTTGAGTGGTTTACATAAGTTTTACTACCTTGATTAAAAATGATTTTTAATTTGTATCAATTCAAATATTTTAGGATAATTTATAGATCGACGGATAAAATCCTAAAATGATTTTTTGAACTTCAATTGTTGAATTCTTTAAGTTCTTATTGTTAGATTTTCAGATTATAATTTTTCTCAGTATTAATTTTCTTGGATGGGTATTGGAGACATTAAAAAATTTATTAACAGATATTTAAAATTTTAAAAATTATAATTCAAATAATTTTAAAATAATTAACAATGTAGCAAATATAAATAATTTTGTTGTACCGTTCTATAAACAATATACAAGTGTTTTGCAATAAAGGATTAATTAATATTTTTAATATAGCCGCAATTGAGGATGAAAATTTTGCGAAGATGTGAGATCGATCGTCAACGTCAGAAACGATCGATAATAATCGAACAACGGATGGATAACACATATGGCGAGTACTTGTATTAATTCATATAGATCGCCATAGAATGCTCATTATCAATATTAAATATTAATAAATGTATCGCGTGGCTGCCTTCAATTCATCGAACATCGCGTACGAACACAAACCGCGCAAAGATCGACGTCAAAACCAACAACAAAGCGACGCTAACAATGAGAGTGAAGAATGAAGTTGTTTGTTTCTCGCCGACGTAAATTCTTTTTGTAGATTTGTGAAACATGTTCTCATAGCCTAAGATCCTTGGATCTTCGGATTCTCTGATCTTCGATTTTCACTTAGGTACTAGATTCCTTGAATCTAATTTTTTATGTAATCTAGATAACTAATTCTTTTTAATAATATGAATTAATCGATATTGCGAGTTTGGTTTTTAAAAATTCAATTTTTAAAATTCTTAGTTCCTTGAATTTTCTAAATTAAAGAAATTTTAGAATATTTAAAATATATTTTAATCTATTTAATCTATTTATTGAATTATTATTGATTCTTTCTTAATCTCTTCTACCGAATTATTATCAATTCTTTCTTAATCTATTTTTTATGTTGATTATTAATTCTTCTTTAATGGAATCTAGTACCCATTTTATTTATTTTAACTCATCACAACTACTAATTCTCGGACTGGATCTGCGAATGAAAGTTATTTAAAGTGGAGTATACAGGCAGCATCGCTCAAAGTTTTCTACTTCTCCCTTAGAATGAAATTAATGCGTGATTATATATACATAATTTCTTCTACGTGATCAATGATTATTTTAAAGAAATCGCAAACATTGCAAATATTAAATTGGAAAAATGGAAAATTTTTTATTGTTTTATTTCCTTTCGTTTAAATGTATGATAAAAAATGTGTGACAAGGAATTCTTTATCTTTTTGTACTTTTATTATAAAAATTTGTTTATATTTTTATTACTTTATTTAAGGAGTATTTACATAAATATCGAATTTTTTTATGAGAGAGATGGAAGTTGGAAGTTTTGAACGATACTTAAAAAATACATATGCTTATACATATATGAGCGTGTAACAGTATAAACATAGTCTGAACCATTCGGAATTTACGTTAGCGAACGTATCACATGATTATAAGTGATATATCGATTCATGTTGATAAAATACGCTCTATATGAAACTTTGCAATTTTAATATATTTCTATTGTAAGTATACTCAAAAAACTCTGTGTGTGTATGTATGTATGTATGTATGTATGTATGTATGTATGTATGTATGTATGTATGTATGTATGTATGTATGTATGTATGTATGTATGTATGTATGTATGTATGTATGTATGTATGTATGTATGTATGTATGTATGTATGTATGCTGTGTGTTTGTATGTATGTGTGTGTGTGTTGATGTTTGTTTGTGTGTGTGTGTGTGTGTGTGTGTGTGTGTGTGTGTGTGTGTGTGAAAAAGAGAGAAAGAGAGAGCTACACGATGTATGGAAGTTATTCGATAGCGTATATAAATATATACATATATATATATATATATAGATATATACATATATTATATATAATACAGCGAATTATCGTGGGAAAATACGTTATACTTATAAGTCGTCACGGTTATGACCGACTTAAAGAATACTGGAACGAATGTTGAGAATAACTAAAAAAAAACCAAGAACAAAAAAGTAAATATCCACATACAGAGGAAGTAGCTAAGCTTGTCATTCCGTTGGCGTTCAGATTTTTCATGTGTCTTATCTCATCTCATACTTCGTTCGCGATCATTTTACCTTCGAGCGTGGTACGCTTGGATCGCAAAATTATCGAAATCTAGGAATTTGAGTTCCCTTGGATTTAAAGTTCTGGAAAATCATTTCGAATATAGATCATTTTCAATTTAAGATTTCACGGATCTTGAATTAAGTAAGATCTTAGATTCCATGGATCTGACTTTCCTAGATCGTTCGACTTGTTATTTCTATAGACACATCGTATCATTAACTCCTCGAGTCATCATATCTTGATACTTTGGTTTTCAAGGGTTATATGAATTTAAGATAATCAGAATAAGAAAAGAATAGGGGGAAGAACGAAAAGGAAGGAGGGAAATACAAAATAGAACAATTTAGAATTATCGGAATGATCGTACATCTTTTTCATTGTAAAGAAACGTATGCTTTTGCAATTGAAAGTTTCTGCTATCGAGAACTATTTCACGATAAAAAAAAACCTTTCACAGGTTTCTGGTCTCATAGTTACTTCAAATAATAATAAATAATAGTAATGATGAAACAGCAGCAAATAATATGAATATTAATATTTACAATAAAATAATAATGGTAAAAGGAATAAAAGAATTGTTGTAAGTTGGAACTGTTGTTTCTGGTACATGCAGATACTATACGTATATACACACGCGCACCTTAAGAACATTAAAATATGGCCTTTGTCATTTATTTGTACGTAACCTCCTATGATCCTTTCTTATAAATGTAATGTCTGGAATTATTCGAACAGAAATTAACTGGCACACTTATTAAGTATTTTATATATATCGTATTCAGTAATCGTTGAGATCATTAATTATTTATTTGTAATTATCACAGATTTTTAAATATTTTTTTAAAATAAAAGGCATAAATTTGCGTGCGGATCCTTAAACTCTTTTTGCATTTTCAGCAATTTTAGACTCCTATTCTGTACTTTAAGGGAATCTTAAATCCGTTTGTATTAACGATTAAATCGTAATTTTTGTATAATAATTTTTTCCTCTTTTACAGATTCGAAAATCCTTTTCCAGGATTAAATTATACGCATTAACACGTCTGTAAAACTCATTCTACATTAGATGCAAGCCGATCATAAGTTTGTTGCGACAGCCAATAAACGTTGATTTCAAAATGCAAGTTTCAGCTTATTTGACTGTCGCAACAAACTTACAATCGGCTTGCGTCTAATGTAAAATGAGTTTTACAGACATGTTAATGCATATAATTTAATCCTGGAAAAGGATTTTCGAATCTGTAAAAGAGGAAAAAATTGTTATACAAAAATTATAATTTAATCGAATAATACAGACAGCCTTAGGATCTCCTTAATGACTGTATTGATATCGTTTCAATAATTAAAAAATAGGATTATTTTTAATTTCTTCAGATCTTCGAATATATTCATATATGCTACTCTTAATATTTTTATACTATCTATTATTTACACTATTAAGTACTTATTATTAAGCAATTTATATTATCTATGACTCTTATAAATATTTCCGACTATTATGAAATGTTATTAATGTTGGGGAAGGCTTTATTTTGTAAGAGATGTTTGCTATGGTATTCCTATTTGTATAATTTGTTATATGTTAGATTGATATATATTGATATACAGTCTTGTGCAAATTAATGTGCGTACATGCGTGCGTGTTAACAGATAATTTTTAAATTTATACTATATATATATTTATTATATAAAAAGGATTCACAATATTGTGAATCCTTTTTATGTAATAATTATATGTACATCTAAAAATTACTTTTTGTTCACATTAATTTGCACAAGACTGTAATTGTAATTATTCTATCATAATAACGAGATTTTTCACGACCTACTGATCTGTAGTGAGCAATTGACGATTACTATAAGAGAGAGATCTAGCGTAAGCAACCTCGCATTATGATTACCTCTATGTATCTGCATGACCACTTTACAATAATCTTTAACTACTCTTAAAGGAAGGAAGATATAGTCACATAGCAGAAGAGAACTTTTATACAGGTGTTCCAAAGTATGTGCCAAAGAAGAAAATCGAGATTTACAAATCGATGCTATATATAATACTCGATGCTAGTACATATTTTATCTTCGCGACGACAATCTTTCTCAGTATATAAATCTCAATATTTAACTATTAATCTCTTAATCCTTGTTAAAACTTATTAAGAATAAGTTTTTTTATTAAGAATAAGTACGTTTGAATTTGCAAACGTTTACATTCTCTATTTTCCAAATTTTTTCATTCCTAACGTTTCAAACTCATAAATTTTTAAAAATATTTTGAACAATAATATTTACATAGATTTTTCTGGATCCCATCATTTATGTAATCCTGAAACTACAAAAGCAATTTTTTTCTTTTACAAATACATATATTTTACATGTTTTATAGGAGAAATTAATTTTCAACGTCGCGCGAAACACTTTCGGAGCACTTTGTATAAATATTCATACTAATCGCGAAGTACATTTAGCAACTCTTGCAGCATAGCGATTAGCTCGTATTAATAAATGAATGACGTTATTAATTAATTGCATTAACGAAGGTAAGATTCGAAACAATGAAGTAAAGGAGTTAATCAAAAGACGGAAATTCTTGCGAGATTTATTCAGGATGAGGTACTTAGGAAGTCTTCCCTCGCGAGAGGCATGTTGCCCTGCACGTATACAATGTGTCAAGAAAGCATTCATTCATACACATCATGTTTTTTTATTATAAACATTGCATCATACTTTTCATATTACATTAAAAATTCTTTTATTATATATCTATTGTATTATGTACTTATATTACGTGAAGTAAATTATTTGTGACATAAGTAGACATTTATAATGTTTAATATAATAAACTTTTCAATAATTATAAAATATCAAAAATTCTAGATTTCTTGGGTCCTTAAAATTCTTATTAATTATCAAATATTTTAAATATTAAATAATTTATTTTTGGAATGCTTGAATACTAATTAAATTTAACACAAAATTTAAATTATTTTTAATATTTAGTTCTTTGAATTTAAACCTTTCTAAAATTCTTTCTAAAAAATTGTAATAATTAATAAATTTTGTCGAATCAAATAGCGCAATTTACAGTATATTTCTACAGTTTAACATTATATTGTAAGTACATTGTTACAATACAATTACAAAATTTATTGTCCTTAAATAAGATTATATTTTTATCGATATATATATATATATATGAATTATATAATATAAAAACTAATATGCAATTCTACAATACACTGTCGAAAATGAAACATAAAACAAGTAGTGCAAATTAAGGTTTTTTAAGCATTAACGATGAAAGAAAATGAGAGAATTAATACTGGCGATGACGACTTTTTTAACGGTTTATCGCGTTACGGAGTATAATATGTGTATATATACATGAATGCATAACGTATCCTTATGGATTAGAATGGAAAAAAGAAGAAACATGCGTAGACCATATGTGTCTATGTATATACATATATATATACAATTCATATATACGCGCGTGCGTGGGAATGTGCGTATGCGTGTTTGACGAGAGTGCAGCAAGAATGTAAATAATAAAGGTCGTATAATTATACGATTAGCCATTGAGATCTGTAATTGCCAAGTGTATAAGTCACAAACAATACATACATATATGTATAGGGTATCCCGCAATTTTTGTCAAACACTTTTATGTAGATAGAGTGGATTAAACTGAATTGAAAAGTCTTCTACCATCTTGCAATTTTCACAATGGTTAACGAGATATTAATTACTAAAAATTGCCGAATGTTGATCTTCAATAATTTTTTATTCAAATACTATCATCTTTACAGAAAAACAGCAAGAGACACAAATTGTTTATTTTCTTCTAGACATCTAAGAATTTTTTCAGAATTTTTTATCTTTTTAGTACTTATATATTTTCTAATTAGCAACTATTTTTACCAACATGAAAAAATACGGTATTAAAAAATTGTGAAAAAATTTTGAAAAAATTCTCAAAACTCAGAAGAAGAAAATAAACAATCTTTGTCTTTTGCTGTTTTTCTGTAAAGTTGATATTTGAGTAAAAAAATTATAGAAGATCAATATTCGATAATATTTAGTAATTAATATCTCGTTAACCATTGCGAAAATTGCAAAATGATGCAGGACTTTTCGACTTATTTTACTCTATCTATATAAAAAAGCGCTTGGCAAAAATTTACGGAACACCCTATATATATACATATAAGTATATATACATGTATATATCATATACACATGTATCTATAATATCTATATATATATATGTATATATACATATATAAATTATATAATATGAGTTCGATGCACTATAGCGACAATCGCATTATCCTGTGCGATTTTCTGACAAATGAGTTTTTGCACCACTTTGTTCGTGAATTTTTCTGCAAAATGGTGTCTAAACGAATTTAAGAATATTATAATAAAAACGACAGCTCAATTTTTTATTCTTTCTCGTTTATTTGGGTTTTGGTACAATTGGATTAAACAGTTTTCTAAATCCACAGTTACCTGGATGTTTTTTCTTTGATCTTTTCATATATATTACATATGTAATACCTCAAATCCCGAATCTCTTCCTCAAAATTTTATTTCATTATTACTAAAAATTATTCAGATTATCGTCGATAAACAAAATTCACCAACAAAAGAGCGGTGCAAAATTATGATGAGAGCATCATAAGCATTCTTTGTTAATCCTTTCTGGGCACATATAGCGTTCGTTCTTAGATGCACTGTGATCAGATTCCACACCATTAATACCTTAATACGTGTGTAATCTTATTTTTCATTTAAAAATAGATAAGTTAAGATTAAGAAGATAAAAGCGAAATTTCATGAATCTTAATTTTATGAGATTCGACAGGCTATATCTTCAGATACATACACAGAAAGGGTTAATCCTTCCATCGCACCACTGCTGCAACTGAATGCATTTACTAAAAGGATCAGTTAACAAGCGTCGCAGGATAATGCCCAGGGAGATTGCTCGATTGTTGAAGAGGCGAATGTTCACGCTGACGTCGAGCTTATAAAGTTACTTAATATTAGACGGATGTTTTTACACGACTGCCACTTTACAATGACGCAAAATTACAATTGTTTGTCTCAATGGCCGGCGCGCATGTTTGTCGTCGTCGCACAATATGAAATTTTTGTCCAATCAAAGAGGATACGTTATTTGTTATTACATTCTGCACTTTTGTTTTAAAAATTAAATTTATATGTATTAATTTGGAACTTATATCTGAAGAAAATAATTTATGTAAAAAGATCTTGAATAAAAATGAAAAAAATAACTTATCTTTTAGGTATAATGTGAGAAAAATATAATTTTACTATTTTAAATTAATAGAAAAATTTATGTAAACTTACTTATTTCTGTAAATTTAAGATTAAAACTTTTTAATAAGAACATTAAACTATAATTTTATTTTTTAACTAATATCTATATTTTATGAAATTATTTCGGAAAGATAATTTTTTTTATCTTTCATCTTTGAATTCTGAGCCGCAGAATTCTTTCATGTAGAAAGCTAACAAAAAAATGCAAGCTATAAACATTTAGACATAATCAGATAAAACATTTATCTTTTTTCTCCTAGATTGGTCAAATTTCATACTGTATATCATGTTTTCGGTCAGTGCGAAAAACGGCGTTTTTCTCTATTATTTTTTCTCGCCACAGAAAACACGGCGGCGAACTCTGCGCACGGCGAATAAGTTCCACTGCGAACGCAAGTCTGTTTCTCTCGACTACAGATTAATCGAAATGTACCTACTATACGTAAATAAATAAATAAACAAATAAACAAATAAGTGGAAAAAATAAAGAGAGAAAGACTAGGCCGTTTGCGACTGTTTACTTTCATTATTAAAAAATTATTATTAAAAGTTATTTATTTTGTGTTTGATGTTTGTAAATGCATGTTATTCTTATTACAAATTATATATATATATATATATATATATATATATATAATTTATATATTATTTCTTTAAATATTAAGCTATCCCTATTTGCTTAAAAGAATTACCCAATTGTTTTCAATATTCAGTTTTCATTAAAAACAATTTGTATTATCAATTAAAATATATTTATCAACAAAATATAAAAAAACAAATAATTTTTTAAAATTATGGACCATTTAATATATCTTAAATAACTGTTTTGAATAAAAAAAAAATAGTTTTTTAGCCTTTATTTATGTAACTCCGTATTTTTGTATATTTTAGCTTTTACATTTTTTAATGAAAAATGCACATGTAGTCTATGCCAAATGTGCAGAATAGCATTATTCCACTCACGCGCTATCTGATATAAATAAATAAACGCAAGCTGAATCGGTTGCTGCGCAGTCTACACAGCGACCCAAATTTAGACCAACATGGATGAATCTTTCATATGTCTTATATTGTTAGCCCTCTTTATCTTTTGTGTACATCAAAATCCATTATTGTATAAAACAGTATCATTAATACATATCATCGTTATTTTATTATTCTAAACAATAATACAAATAAATTTTAAAGAAATTTTTTTTCTCTCTTTTTTTAAATTCTATTTATACACTTGATATAGTACACTTGATAATAATTCGATCTTTTACATCTTGAAAACTAACAATTTTAAACTTTATTATAAAGAGTTAATTTTATGTTACAATTTTTCTTAAATTTGAAAATAAATTTTTAAATAAATTCTTTAGTTTTACTTTTTTCTTATTATATATATTTCTTATTATATATATATTTTTTACAATGTCCTCCGATTTTATCAATTTTGAATAATTGTTTTGAGAAATTTGTTATTATTAACATATTTATAGATATAATTATGATCATCTTGAGAGGCAGTCATTGCGACACTTGAGTCTCAAATAAATTCACTGATATAAAACAGCTATGTCAGATAAATGGCAGAGCACTTGTTTTTGCAAGCTATGTAAGCTTTTGTATGTTTAAATTTAGATATGAAACTTCAACTTGACGACAATTGGCTGTAAGATTGACCAGCAGGTAAGAAGTTACTGATGATGATAAATCTGTTAGAAGTCTGAGTCGCACAAAATAGTTATACACTGAACTCTGCAGGAAGAAAGAAGTCCGCGCTTTTTTGTAGAGGAATAATAAATAATGGTAAGTATCAAACTCTAATTATCACAATTAAAATGATCAAAATTGTTTTTTACTCTCAAGTGAATCCAAATTAAAATTTCATTAATTTCATTAATTTTCTAAATTCAGCATGTACATATTAACTTTCTTGAATAATAATATCATCGGATATTAACTTTTTCGATTTTAGATCTTTTTTGAATCTTGGATATTATAATTCATGAATTAATCTAGTTGCCAGAATCGTAGGCTCTGATACTTTTATATTCCTCGTATCCTGATAAGTCTAACTCTCATATTTGTTGCAAAACGAACTATCTTAGTATCCGAATTCTTTAAATTCTAAGTTCTCGAGATTTTAAATTATTTAGCACTCGCCTATCTAGCATCTTACATTCCAAGAATTTTTGAAACCTAGTTCACAGATCTTAATTCTTTTCATTCCAACTACTGCTGCAACATCCGCAGATTTTTTCTTACAATTAGTCAGACCAATCTCAATTGTTCTTTACACACCATTACTATTGGCAATAATTCTACTCTTCACTTCACATTTGATCTACCATCTCCAATATTTCATATTCTATGCTATCGACTAGCTAATTTAGCTTCCCCTCTTATTCCCTTTTATTTCCAGTTTACTTGTTTGATTGACGCTAATGATCGTACTACTAATTAGTAGTTTGGATATATATTTCCTTCATAGTCATCTACTATAAGTAAAACCGAGAGAATGAAACTTCTATGATAATTGGTTTCACGACTATTAATTTATCCTTACCTTAATACATTTAAGTATATATCTTTAATATCCTTTTACTTTGTTTAATTCTGAGCTAAGATAGAATTTTAATCACCTAACGTTTTAAAAAATTTTCAAAAAATTAAAAAATGTACAATAAATTTCTACCACATTTTCTATTTCCTTCCTCCCCCTCCCCCCTTCCCCATACACACACACACATACACACACATACATTGTTTTTCTTCTTCTTTTTACTCATATATCCAAAATCGAAAAATTAAAAAAAAAATTTTAAATAAAATTTAAAATTCGCAATCTTTTTCGTTCTTTGTTTTTTTTAGAATAGATTATTCCACCTTTCAATAAACTTCAACTCATTTCTTACTCTCTTAATCAATCTCTTATGATCTTATTCTTTTACTCTTTTGTTTACCCATTACAGATAATGTTACCACATAATTTATCTGAAGGTAGAACAACTGGTCCTTAATATTGTATCTTCGATGTATCTCCAATATTTTATTCTAGATACTTCTATTTCAGCTTTCTTATTCATTCCATCTTCCTACTTCCCCCTCATCTCTCTCTTTCTCTCTAACCTTGCTTTTTCATCTCTCTTCTCATTTCTTCATTCCTAATTTATTACTATTCATTTGCAATTTTCTTCATAATCGCGTAGGCACTTTGCGCTATTTTTCTTTTACAGGATCCGACTAAGCGACAGGATCACCATCTTCAAGCGATTGATACTCCATGGCAGCTCCCGCCACCTGGTCCAGGTTCATCCTCTCTCATGTCCTGCGCGTTAGAGGGGGTTTTCACATCTCGATACCCCCGCGGCAGCAGCGAGAAAGCCGCCGGCGCGACCGGCGCGCGTTATTGATTTGACAGGAATGACGGGAGGCGGAATGGCGCAGGAATCGATAAGAGAAGGTGGTGGTCCAAGCTGCTGGTGATGGGCTGCGCGGGGGTGCGCAAGAAAGAGAGGCTGCTTGTACAACGAGGGTGCTAGAGCGAGCGAGCGAGCGAGCGGCGAACTGTGTAGGGTTGGTAGCGAGCAGGTAGAGGGAGTGATGAGGAGAAGAACGAGGGCTGGCGGGAGCGGTAGCGAGGAGGAGGATCAGAAGAGAGAGGGAGCGGAGAATATTTTCATACTCCAGACTCCCGGCGTAGGTAGAAGATGGCAGCCGAGGCGTGATTCGGTCCGGGCAGTTTCCTCTTTTCTGGCCGCGCGCGCGCGAGAGTAGTAGGGCCGCAATCCGCTCCGGGTTTGAGAAGAAGTCGGAAAGTAGTGTGCTCTCCCTTCGTGGTCGATCTCAGCTCCTCGTTGTCGGTCGACGGTGCACGAAAACTCCAAAAAAAGCCGCCGAGAGATGATTTAAAGAGAGATAGAGAACAAGCAGAAAGAGAGAGAGAGAGAGAGAGAGAGAGAGAAAGAGAGAGAGAGAGGGAGGGAGAAAGAGAAAGAGAGAGAAAGAGAGAGACTGATTGACTGACTGATACTAAAGGAAAGATAAAAAAGAGGAAAAGATAGAACGAGAAGGAAGAGAAAGATCCGCTCCATTTCGCTCATCTGCATTTCGTTCGCGCGACGTATCCAATTCGCTGTTTTTCTGTCGTTTTTTTTCGTCGCTGCACATACAGCTACCCGCTACGAGCGCGCTATTCGTATATCTCAAAGATTGGTATACGTTCGATAGCGTATTATCGAAGAGAATCAACTCGTGATCCGCTCCGATCCGCTCCGCTACGCTCCGTTCCGCTCGACTCCGCGTGCCGCGTCTAATGATCAAGGAGGTGGTAGACATCAGTGATTATGCGCGTAGTAATGAATAATCTTGTAAAGCCCGTCGGAATCACAGTAGCCGCCATCGTCGCAGTGTTTCATGAGCGTCATGTAATATGGAATTAAACAATGTTGTTAAGACGTAAACATGTTCTGGCTACACTGTGGACTCTTTGTTCTCGTGATTGCCGTACGTGGATTTATTAGCAGCTTAGCCGATACCACATCCAAGCGAGGTAATGTCTGCCTGCCTTACCTGCCTGCTTTAAATTTATCTTGCCTGCCGACTTTGCCTGTCCAGATTGGTAGCTGAGCGTATTGATGGCTGGAGCTTAATCGGACCGAGTGTAATCGATTCAATATTTTAGAGGGTACAGAGGGATGGTAATCTATCAAAAGAAATTCAAATCCAACCGGTCCGAATTCTTTATCAAGCTATTCTGTCTACAGGAAAGCGTTTATTTCGATCAATTTCGAATAAGATAGTGACCTAAGTTTCGCGAATAATTTAATGTAAAATAACTCGAAATTTTTTATCAGACTAAGTGGACGCTAAGGTCCTCTACACGAATGGCTGCGTGAATGAATGGGTGTAAAGCGCTGATCGTTACGGAGGTATTGCACCTGCTTGCGCACCTTGCTTGCCACCCTGTCCGCTTAATAATCCTAAGGAGGTAAGATTCAAGGAAGGAGAAGTGGACTTAAGAGTTTAAAGATCTGATGAAGATCTAAAGCTTCTTAATTGTAGTTTTATGTGAATAACTGTAATATAGTTTGCTTTATATAAAAGGAGTCTCTTAGCTAGCAAATAATTTAACGCAAACTCTTTCTATCTTATCGAGTAATCATGTCTGTTTAGTGAACTGAAATAATTTCATTGAAATAATTTCTAATGTGGAGGAATAATGGTTTCGTTCATAATTAGAGCGCGAATTATTCACCGAGTAATCTTGTCTGGATAGCTAGGTGCTATCATGGCAAGCAGTATATTTGCCTATAATTCTAAAGAGAGTTTATTATCATTTTAGGATATTTAGCTGAATGGCTTTTGGTATATTTAAATTCTTGAATTTACAAGAATTGAAAAATTTCATAAGTTTTATTTTTATTTTATCGATTAAATTTTTTAAACTTTTGCTTCGTCTAGGATTTCAAGTTTCTTGGATCTCAAGTCATTTTGATCTTTGATTCATTGAATTATAGATTTCTCAAATGAAAGACCGTGATTTCATTTTCAGCGTCAAAGACCCATAATGTCGGGTTTGCGGGTCAGGAGATCTCAGAATTTAAGGATTCCAGGAAATCTAGGATTCAAATAACTTAATCTAATTTCTGGAAATTAGATAAACTTAGAGTAAAGGAAATCCGGAATTTACCAACCTCAGGATTCAAGGAGTCGAGGAATTTATAATTTATCTTAAAAATAAAAATATCTAACGGTAAAAGGGAATTGAAGATTTAGGATCTAAGAAATTTAATACTCGATAAAATTGAAATGTATAATTTATTATATACAGGATAAAAAATTTCAATGTAATAAAATAAATATTTTGAAAAATATGAAAGATACGGAAAAATGTTTTAGACAAAAGTTTTATGGCTTGATAGAACGCAAGGATAAAATTAATTTTCTAAAAAAAAAAATTAGTTTTTCGAGGTCATATGAAGGTTATTGTCATTTTTTAAAATTAAATTATATGATTTTTTTTATATATAATAATATAATTCATCTTATTTATATAATATAATTCATCTGCATTAATATCAAGACAGAGATATCGAAAAATCAATAATTTTAGAGTTATTTTATACTTTATTCTAACACAAATTAATACAAAATATTAAATATCTCGTAAACTACTGATTTTCTTATATACCTTATTTACTTTTATGAATTATTTGATAAAAAAAATATATAATTGCTTAAAAAAAAGATATATAGTTGCGTATTGCAAAATACATAATTTTTTAAATAAGCAACTATATGTTTTCTTTACATCGATTGATTCATCTTACTACTTTTGTATAAATATTAAGGTATGATACTAATTGCATCTCATCAAACTGTATAACTTTTGTCTAAAACTTTTGTCTTTTTATTATACGTATCTTCTATGAATTTTGAATTATCCCATTAAGTTTGATATTTTTCCCTATATATGTATATATGTCATATTTATAAAATTCAAAATTTGTTCTGTAAAATATGTCATATTTGTAAAATTCTAAATTTTTCCTGTATATATGTCTATATGACATGTCATGTTTGTAAAGTTCTAACATGTAATGAAATTTAGAAATTCAAAAAGCTTGAGAACCTTATCTTAAAATTTAAGGAACCGAGTCTTCGTTGTTGCCAAGGCGAGTTCACAAATTCTCTGCATCCTTGAACAAGGATGAGCTCCTTATCAGAGTGCAACCCTCGACCTTTTAAATTATCTATTAAAATTCTTATACGCTTGACTTTCCGAATTTTGAAATCTTTATGACTTGTATTTCTTGGATCCTCGAATTTTCACATTCTCAATTTTCTGCACGCTTAAATTTTTATTTTTGCATACTTGAACTTTAGCATCCTCCAGCTTCTTGGATCTATGAGTCTCAACATCTTCGAACCTTGCAATATCTTCAAGTCTTAATCCAGTGGATTTTACGGTAGCATTAACAATCTTATATTTTGAGAATTTACGTTGCTTATTACGTTCCCTCCTTCATATCCTGTAATCTTCTCATTGATTAAACTTTAATCATGCTTTATGCTTTAATTATGCTTTATCATTAAAGCATATGTATCTTCGTGGCTTGTAGTCCATCCTTTGCTCGTTACAATGATCATCAATCTTATATCTTTATTATGCATGATATGTCCTTCTTTTACACATAATTTTTTAATGTGACTATGTAGCATAAAACAAAATGTAAGTTAATATATAAAATATATAATGATCTTTTTACGTTGAAATAAGTATAAATTTATTGATGATTTATATCTACTTGGAATATATATCTAAATACGTGCAATTTTATAAAAGATTAATATTAACCTCTTATAAAATTTGATACATATACAAGCATCTAAAATATCTGCGATACATCTATTGCCTCGTTATACTTTACAAAAAGAATAGTATCTTAATGATGCCAATATAATTAATATAATTAGCACAATATAAAAACTGCTAATAGCGCACATGACATTCCTCATAAGTATTACATATTCGCGTGTTTTGTTAGTTGGTGGATAATGCGAATATAGATCAGGGGAACGATCATACGCTTACGTATGCGGTATACACACTGCGAATTTTCCCAAAACAGCCGCGGGAAAACGCGCGACGCCGCGCCGCGCCGCGCCGCGCCGGTCGTCGGAATGCGCGTAATCGTTACGTACATTTCCGCCGGGCTTCAAATCCCGTTGCTGCATTATTCATAATGTTATCGCGTGGAATTACTCCACGCCCGCTTGCGTTCGTCCGCTCGTTTTGCATACCGTTAGACGCCGCGCCGCTCGTCGCTCGTCGCTCGTCGCTGCGTAAAACCGCGAGCACGCGAATGTACGTTTTGCACATGCATCATCGCAGCTTATCGCGCCGTCAATTTCAAGCGACGACAACGGCAGCGATAATGATGCATGTACATGCACTTATCACGCAATATTAAAAGTTCTTAATTTCTAACTTAAATGGTTTTAATATCTTTAAAAATAGAATTTAAAAAAATAGTAGTTTCTTCGAATTGTACATGAAGGTTATACAGATAAGATTGAATGATTTAATTACTTGTGTTATATCTGTAAAATGTTACCGACTCCGTTGCTACTTAGCTAACTATGTTTATCCGTAAGATATAGCTAAAGCTAGTACTGTATCAGTATAACAGTCATAAAATATTTATAAGCTTCTTACAAGCTAGTTTCGAAAATATACAAGCTGGCGTAAAGCATCAATAAATATTTTAATGACAGTTTTAGCGTCCTAGCTCTCGTGTGAAGAAGAGTAGAGAGCGCACACTGAGAAATATAACGTTTCTTTCAATTTCTCCCTGGATATTTTTAACTATCAAAATTGAAAAAAAATATATAGCAACATAGAAATTATAAATAGAAATAACACAATTTTACTTTTAAGTCAATTTCGAGAAAATACTTCCATAAATAAAAATTTTTATTTGTGGGTTTTAGTTACAAAGTCACTTAACGCGAAAACTGCATAAATTGTAGCAGGATAGCGTCTAATCAAATTTTCGTTAAAGCGAAATCGATATCAGATACTGTTTGGAGGAGCCATAAATGTGACATACTTTTGAAAAGATACGCATTCATATTTACAAGATATTTCCATAATTGTAAAATATATTCGAGCCTTATGCAACTATATTTATGAAAAATTCATATAGTTGCATGTTACATGATATTTATCAGTAGCTGTGAAAAATATCTTTGAAATATCACGAAATTTGTAAGTGATATCATTCCCTAGTAATTTTTACGTCAATATTTTGCCAATGCAAAAATACATCAAATATGTGAATAAGTAATGAAGATAATAAGTTATGAAGATAATAATCACAAAAATTTGCAAATAAATGTCTTTAATTAATAATCATTTTTAGAAAACAATTCTTTTCATTCTGACCAATGTTATAAACATATTCCCATATGTTATAAGATTATCTCAAGATCTCTCTCGAGTGTCAAAAATGACTATAGCGAAAGGATTGCGTAGCGGACGAATATTTTGTTTACCCATTGTACATGAAATCAATCAATCTATATCCCACAATTAATCAAAGACATAGAACGGAAAGACGGCTCATCGACGAGTTCTCTCGAGTAGGATCCACGAGATTGAAATGGCAGCGTGCCAGTTCTAATTTATTGGCTTTTAATACGTGAACCCGCGGCCGATTTTGCAGTTCAACGAAATAGAACGGTAGATCTTCGAAAAATTGAAGTAATGTGCATGGATTTAATATGAAATTTATCACCGCTTGAGATGACAAAAACTTAAGATACTAAATCAAATTTATTAATCAAATTCAGAAAGTTGTCTGTACAGATGTTGCAGATGATATTTTCAAATAAGCAACCATTTTTTTTTACAGTCATACTATACAACAATATATGTTTAGTATAATGTTGATAAGTACTAAACAATTGCGGAAAACGAGCTATTATAGTGAATGATTGCACGGTAAAGACGTAGTCTCTGGATGAGTGGTTACCTATTCATTCGAGCATTCATATATGCCTGCATATCTACTCGTTTAACCACTCATCTAGTGAGTACATCTTCACTATACCATTATCCACGATTTTCGCTTGTTTGCATTTTACAGCCTTAATGCTTCTCGCTCAATAATGTATAATATAATTCAATTATATATCTATCTTTCAAAATAAATAGGCATTTTCTATAATATTCTTTCGATTATATAAGATTTATCGAGTAAAAATTTAATTATCAATTATTATGTAACATTTCCTCGATTTGAAAAAGAATGTCTAAATCTAGTGAGCCAAACTTTATATCAGAAATTTATTTTCTTAAAGATCGGATATCTTTAAACTACTATAATTTTTTTTAAATCTTTTTCTTTTAAAGACTTTTAAAAAAAGGTCCTTAAAATAATTAATGAAAGAATCTGTAGATAAAAAATGGTTTGGTAGGTCTGGGTCAACCATGTATTTTTGTAAAATGACTTCCACCGAAATAAGAATAAGTTGATTTCTCTTACAATAGATCTAGGAGGATTTGTTTCCTAAATTTCACCCTGTTTCTAGTCTTATATACAGGTGACAGATGAAAAGAGATTAAATAAAATCACGCAAATAGCGTTAGTGTGTCAGCAAAGTTACAAATCGATCTGGATTATTATCGATCAACGTTACTTTTAACGGTGGTATGATAAAAATCGTATTTACACGCGTGTACACGAGCGTGCGAAAAGACGATCGATTTCGTGTATAATATATACACGTAGGCGCGTGTCCTTCTGTTCGTCGTTCATGTACGTACATATCTGGCGATCGATCCCTCGCGATGTCGTAGGGCGGCGATCAACAGGAAATCGCGAAATAACGAGGCAGTCGACTGCAGAGCGCCTGCAGTGTACATTGACGTATGCGTTGGTAGTGATGACGTAATGAGGGTGGAAACGCGAGAGGGTGAGAGGGAAGGACGGGGGAGCCAAGCGGGGGGAGGGAACCTTACGCGGTTATCGAGTGACGGAAGAACGATGGATTCACTAACCCCTGAAATGTTGATGATGTGGGTCAATTTGATCTAGTTCCCTATACCCTTAAATGTAAATTGTACATCGGTTATTTTATTCGAGAGCGTGTTTGCCGACATCGATCTAGGACATCTTCGGGTGGTGGAAACGTGGCAGACATCTTGAATAAAACGAGTCGGATGCATCAACCCTTCGTCGATTATCAATGAACGACCGGGAGATGACCTACCCTGTGTTCAGTGAATTTTATCACGCTTCACGAATTTCGCGCGAGTTTCGTGTATTCCGTTTGAATTCTGTCTTCCACGCGAATTTGACGTTTTCCATCGAATCGGAAACATGGTCACGTAGTGATAAAAATTCAGGAAGGATAGCGGAGAGCCGGTAGCGCGGGACGCGGGGTAAAATTAAATTTCTCGGCGAAAAGAGGCCGAGTCACTTCACCCGGCGATGAGATAAAAAGGCAAGATCTTCAATTTTAGCATGATCTTTGAAAGTAGCAACGAAAAAGTAGCAACGAACCGTAACACTGTATACGAGACGGTATACCCTTTTATGCATCTACATCTTTTTATCTTGCCTCACCAACTTGCCTCACTGCATTATTAGGTTTGCGTTATATTTGTCCGACTGTTTAATTCATGCAAATCGGGAAGAAATCAAATCATTTGACATTTCAAACGCAGAAATCTAAAGATTTTAAGAAAGCTATTCACGCCAAAAGGAGAAAGGAGGGATATCAATTCGTTCCGCAGCTGTGTTACATTCACTCTCTCTTCGGCGAGACGTGTCATGTCATATTGGTTGCTCGTGTGCAAACAATATCATGATAGAGCAAGGCGAGCAAACTTCCGGATCATTTTTCCCACGTGTTCTTCGAGACGCTATCAATGTCTGAAAAATTCTGCTCGAGTTCACTATCCGCTTTTCTAGCTGATGCACCCTATACAATTCCATTCGTATTAAATTCATGTGTTATCTCTGCATTGTTAAATAATCGGATTATAGCATTTTTAATTCAATATGTCAGACTCAATATGCGATACAATTATACAATTTAATACATCGATTTTTATAAAAATGCTCAGGTTAAAGATTTAACATTTTATATTAATTAAAATAATATTAACTAAAGAACTATTAATAATGTTAATGACAAATGTGACAATATTTAATTTATCATTTAATTTATCTTTTTCCATTTATCTTTTTCCAAAATTTAAAGATGTATTTTTAAAAAGAGTAACTTAAGTAGAAAACGCCTTAATAGCCGGACAAAATAAATTTTCTTTCAAACATAGAAATTGAAGTTTCATTAGTCGAAGATAAATTTTACTATTCTATTTTTATCCACCATAGCAAAGGTATTTGTCGTCTAAATTCCGGATAATAGTTCTGAATTTTTGAATTGGTACATCCCGGATCGCAACCTCGGATCGAAATTGCCGAGCTCGTGGCAGGTCATTTTTCCTGGATGTCCTCTTAAATCGTCTTCGACGCCTGAGAAATTCTGCCCAGACCTAGCTGCCGTTTTTCCGGCTGACTCACCCACAACCTCTCGCCAGTCTCGTCCATTTTCCTTTTTCGGGAATGACCGTCATCATTCTCTATTTCGATACCGAGGGAATAATGTGGGAACCGGCAAACGGCAGCGACAGAACGTTAGACAAGAAATAAATATGTCGCGGAAGGTTTGCTATGGCAGAAATATCTACTTTATTAAATTGCGATGATATATAAACTTTTAAACCAACGTCGGTGACATGGTACAGCAGAAAGAATTCGTTATATTATTATAGTTCTGCATTTTGGATCCGAGATTTTCCGGGATTATAAAAAATTCTATATGGTTATTAAAATTCGGAAACTTGTGAAACTTATGTGCAAAAAAAAAATGCAAGATCGAAAGATATAAGAGTCTTACACCGTAAGTTTGTCAATCAAAGAATTCGGCTGTTGAATTGTATCCTGAGACAACGCGACAGAGGATCGAGATGGTGAAGAGAAGAGCGGCCAGGACGAGTGCAAAGCGTGGTATTTGTTTTAGAATTCCTACGCTTTACCGATGTTCAAAGTGGCAAAGCGTTTGAAATCTGAAACGAATGCGCGCAAATCTTCATCCCAGCCAAGCAGGGGAGCCATAACCGTGGAGGAGATGCGTGATCCTGGACGTTCAAGGCCGTCGCGTGAAAGAAAAATATAAGACACTTAGGCATAATTAATCTTTATTTCCGGGATTACGCATCGCGCGTTGGCGCATTATTTTTATTCTGCACCATAATATTTCATTGGGAAGAATGTGATTTTATATAGAAATATCATACGTGAGAGAATAAAAATATTGACCCATGTTGTTTGTTGAAAGGTTTTTACCACGCTTGAATTTCGTGCAGAGATTTTTAATTGTATCAAATAACTTATTTACAGACACTAATGTTTATTAAAAAATAAATTTTTGTGCTCTCTTTCTCCACATACACACACACACACACACACACACACAAAACTAATTCTCCTGTGTACATCCACAATTTTTTTAAATTGTTGTCCAAATGTTAAAAATTATAATTCCACGCACGCATTACAGATTGTTTTACAATTAGTTGTCCAAATATAAATATAGACTATCAATATATCATAAGGCGTAATGTATGCATAAAACAAATTTATATTAATACCCAGATAACAGTTAGAAAAAATCGTCAGTATTATGATGCACTGTCCGGACAATTAATTTCATGTATATATTTACTCATGTTTTTGTAAGAACATAAAATGTAAAAACAATTAGAATTCATTTTTTGTTGAACTTAAAGTCAATTTTGTTCTCAGGCAAAAGTAAATTTACATTTTATTCCAAGACGTTTTTAAACAAACTATTTATTGAGATATTTATAATGTTGTAAACTAAGAAATATAATATCCGGTGAAATTTTTTCTTTACAAGAGATTCTAAATTGATCAAAGCGTTCGTAGAGACGAAAGAAATGGCAGTATTTCTGAGATGTCGTATACACTAGTATTTGTCCAACCTGCAGCCTGGGATTCGCCAATCTTCCATAAATGTAGGAAATAAACAGTTGCGTCAAACACGGAAAAGAGAGACAAATTTCGAAAGGAAAGACTGTCTCAAAGCGAATGTCTGCTAGTGTCTGATTGCATATTTATTCGATTTTAGATCTTTTTCGCATACGACGAGATGTTGACGGGACAAATCGAAAATCAAAATTTGAAACGAAAGAAATTGGTGCGACAGGAAAAAGTTTACGGTGCAAATAGAGATTTATGCGCTTTTGCTTTAATTCACTTTTCACGTTAACGTTATATAATCACATAATATATTTTTATCAATTTTGAAAATGAATTAAAAGTACAATAAAGTGTCTCTATCATCGCTTCTTTGTTTAATTTCGATTCTGAACTTTCTTCTTGTAAAAGAATGTAAAGAATTTTTCTGATTCTTTTCTTAAATTTTGAAATTATACTTATAATAATATAATTATATAAAAATTAATATAAAAATTTTCATACTTAAGAAGTCGGTGAATAAAAATCTCAAGAGAATCGAATAATTTTCTAACTTTCGGATTTTTGTAAATTTTCAAGTCCTTGGATTTGCCAAAAGAATTTCAAGAATTAAGATACAAAAACGAGTAAATAGAAGTAGGCAAAGAGGTCGAGGGGTTGTGTTTTAATCGACCTACCATTCACACAGCACTTTCCTCATTCTCCTCCACCTTTCCCACTTCTTCCTCGTCTTCCACGTCTTCTCGCCCTTCACACGGCTTCTCATCCCATCGAAAAACATTTCCATGCTGGTCTTCGGAATAAATAGTTTGCACAGAAAAAGGATTTCTCTACGCCGGCAATTTATCTCGAACGTACGCGGCTCCATTAAGTGGAGACGCAACCCTTTGAGCCTTAGGTAGAGTGGGATACTACGGATTTGGGATTGCGCGTGGATTTAAGACCGTAATCACGGGATTTTGGGACAAGCAAAGCGTGACGACAAAACCGCCGATAACTCCGAAGAAAATTGCTTTGCGTGTGATCGCGAATTTCGATTTCTATTATAATAGTTTTAAATTAATATGTGTTATTATTATTATTATTTTGTCTTTAAAATAATACAATATTTTATTTTATTTTTTTACCTTTATATAAATTTTTTTTACCTTTATATAAATTATTACATTATTGAGACATTTAAGAACTCAAAGTAATTATAGTTACTTATGATATTATAAATTATAATTAAATTTACTCTGGTAGAGATTTGTGCAGTTTGACTGAACCACTCAATTACTATCTAGTAATTATTATATAATTACTATTATTAATTTCTCTTTATAATGCAAAAATACTGCATAGCAACTGAGCAATATTAAAACAGTTTTACTGTGCAGTATTTGGGTTAATTCTTTACAAAAGAATTTATAATATAATACACTGTTAGAAATGTAACCACGAGCTTCTTTTACATATAAATGAAGCTCGTGGTTATGAACGAAATTAAAAGTAATGAATGATTTAACTGAAAAATAAGTTACAGTAGTTACTTAAATGTAATGAACGTGTACATTAAATTTCATAAATTTCATAAATTTCATGAAAAATACATTAAATTTCATGTACATATATACTAATATACTTTTCAATTATAAATAATAAATTTAATATAATGTCATGAAATTAAGTTAAATTGTGTAATTTAAAAGTATATTAAATTTCATGAAATTTTTAACAGTGTAATTATTCACTTTGTAAAGTATACTTATTTTTACATTGTTTGTAAAGTTATACAATTAAAAATGTGTAAAAGTCGTGAGCGCGTACAAAAATATGAGCGAAGAAAGAAAAACTTAAAGAATTTATAGTTTGTAGCATTTAATTCTGTCACAAAAATTTCAAGAGAGATTAGAGAATAAGGAATGACAATGCTCAGCGATTTCTAACTGAAATCTATTCCCTGTATCTTATTCTCTGTTACTACTGCCTGTGCTTTTCATTGTGTTTAAACACTTACACCCCTTAGATAATGTGCGAAAGCAATAGCGACACAAGTAACACAGAAATAATTAACCCTTGAAATAACCTATCTATTGCTATTCCCTTGCATTGTGCAAGGGGCATTACTCGTGTATATAATTTCCATTACACAGGTTTTTTATCTATTTAGTGTTGTTCTATTGCTCAGTAACTGAATTCAGATTTTGTACTTCTTTACTATGCAATAACTGCGAGAAAAGCATTATATCTTGATTGGTATCTTGTACAGTTGTAACAGTTTTGTTCATTGCTGTTCAGTTACTAGATCAAAGTCAATACAACTGTACAATAATCAATCAAAAATTATATTAAATTTCTATCAAGGTAGTTATGTGTGTGTGTGTGTGTGTGTGTGTGTGTGTGTGTGTGTGTGTGTGTGTTTTAATTATACATAAATTACACATGCAGATTATAAATTTGAGAGATATAATAAAGATTATATTTCTTAAAGTTTTCTTTTAAACTAAGACTATAAAATTTATAATTTCTTCAGACCATGAATTCTTCGATTTCTCCGATAAGATCTTTAGAACTTTTTGAATCTTTAAGCTCGTTTTATAAGCTAAGGATTATGAAACTGTTAAAAGATCGTGCGAGTGTTCTAAATTCTCGGACACACGTCTGTCTTACAAATGAAACGAGTCTTTCGCGGAAATGGTTTACGCGACTGTGAAAAGAAATCAATATGAACTAACGCAAAGAGTCTTGGTTACGAAAGAATCGACAGTTACCATTTTCTGTGGCAATAAAGTTAAGAGACCTTAAAATAAAAGGGCAGTTTAAGTTCAAGACGTTCGTCAGTAATATAGTCTTAAGTAATATAGTTCTTGTACGAACTAAATTCGACAGAAAAGTAAGCTTTCAACCTAGAAAGTTTATCTTCCGACAACGAGTTGCAAAGAAATTTAGAAGCTCAGAAACACGTACGTCGTGAATTAATTGACTCCAATTCTTTAAATCTGCATTTTTAATTTTTTAAAAAGCAGCTTTCTTCATACATACTCAGATGTTTATTAACAAGAATTTTATTAAATTTCCAACTTAAATATTTCAACGATATTCAATATTTTAAAATGTAATTAATTTTGTATTAAATTATTTTAGCTTTATGAAAAAATTTTAACAAATCAAAGATTTTTTTACTATGTGATCGGGTTTTTTTTTTTATAGAGAAATAAATTTTTTTATTCTTCCTATTTATATTTCTGGATGGATGGAATTATTACGTTTCATTTTCATTAACCTTTCTCTATAATGAATTTCATCTTTGATCCTTCGCTTGAACCTTAGAACCTTAATCTAGATGTAGGGTTATAACTTCCGGTACAGTGCCGTTAGGCACAGGCAAGGGGAAAGAGAAGGAGAGAGAGAGAGAGAGAGGCACCGAGACAGACAGGTTAACGGAGAGAATGAGAAGGAAGAGTAAAAGGAAAGGGACAGAGGGAAAAGTAATCAATCTTTGAGAGGCAGATGAGTGCGGAAACCTAAAATATAGGACAACACAAATTTAGTCTGGCTGCCGGTCCACGTCCACGTGTCGACGTGAATGCGCAACCGCCCGGGTTTGTAATCGATATTGCCGACAAGGCACCACGCCCTGCACCTGCGAGATGTGCCGGGATATGCAATGCCACCGAACCGAACCTAGTCGAACCTTGCCTAGGACTCTCTCTCTTTCTCTCTCTCTCTCTCTCCCTCTCTCTCTC
>NW_011627561.1:0-99145 GCF_000204515.1 Acromyrmex echinatior | reverse complement strand
TATTAGATATTATTGATTGATAGATTCATTTTTTTTTTTTTTTTTTTAGTTTCTACAATTGTGAAACGAAAGATTAGGTATTTTTGACAATGAAAACATTTCGCATTACGTGTTTAACTGCAGTCTGCACGTTTAACACGCTGCTTTACGTATTTGAATCATCATGAATTGCATAAATTATTTATAATTGTTTAATATAATTTATTAAATATAATATAATAGAGAAGGAGAATTATTGAATGGAAAATGAGCAATCATATTTTTTTTTTCAATCGGTAATTTATTATTCATTATTCTCGACATAATCGTCATCGATTTAATCTTAAATATTCCTAGTGCGAATTGTTAACTTATTCTATATTATAAATATATTATATAATTGTTTACAATTGTCTCATTTGATAACGCTATTCCTGATTGTACATATTGAATTCTACGAATTAAATATGCGAAAATGAACTCACGAGTATTTAAAGAATCACGAACAGGATTCCCCGCACATATGCGATAAAGATAAAGAAAAATAAAAACAAGAAATTATAAAATTCACTGAAAAATACTAAGTATCAAGCATCGTCTGAATAGTCTTTGCGCTTAATTGTGTTGAAAAAAAAGCAAAAATTTTAATTTAGAATGAGTTAAAATAAAATATGTTGAATATTTTTGTTTCAAATTTGGCTATACAATATTAACATTAATAAATTGTTTAACATCAACAGAATTGCTATTCTAAGTCAGCAATATTACGGTAGAAAGTGAAGATCATATGTCATACAGATATGGAAAGTTTTCACGCTTTACACTCGCGTTTAGAAACGCGAGTTGTCGTGCAAAACTAAACTGATGCGAGCACTTGTCTATGATCGAAGGCATTCAGATAAATGTAGCTGGATGTCCTCGACTAATATCGCAAGGATGAACCGCGGTTCTCCCTTCCTCCATAATTGATTGTCTCGTTTTACTCTTTCTTTTTCAATTCCCCACCGCTTACGGCTTTTCGTACCTCCCTCTCTCTGGCGTTCGCCCGTCGACTATTGTCCGCAGCAGGTTTAAAACGCCTTCCCTGCGACTCACTCATCAACGATACGACGAATATCACCATGCGATTCTACTTTTTCTTGATTTCTCGCACCTGGCTGGCAGCCGCCGTCTTTGTTACGCTCGTCTCTCATGGCATTCTGGTATGCATGAATCTCAAATTTTACATGAATTAATATATCTATTTTCATCGAATGTTTCTCAACATAGGCAAATAATTTAAATGTAATAGAATTCTGTTTATCCGAATAGATCGAAGGATAAAACAATTCTGATAATTGAATGATTTGAATAATAGAGTCTCATTGATCTTCTCTCTATCAGTACTTATTAATTCCGATAAGAAAAATGATGTTTAGAAAAAATGAAAATGAACTAGTTCCACCGATGTAAAATTAATTTTAATCTCGGTTTAATTTTCTGTTAATTTTTTTCTAATTCTTCAAATTAGAAAAAGATGAAAAATAATTTGAATCGAAATTGAAGTAAATCGTATATTAGTGGAATCGGACATAAGTCAAGTACGGCGCCATACACTGTGATAATCTATAATAATTTTATTAATTTGTTTAAGTCCAATGCGCAATCGACCGATAGTGAATCAAACAAAAATGTTATCAACGTAGATGTTTACTATGAATCATTATGTAGTGATAGCATGCGATGGATCGTAAATCAACTCGTACCATCATATCTGGAATTGAAACGTCGTATCCATGTCACATTGGTTCCTTTCGGTAAGGCTACGGTAAGTACAATAATTTCATAATTGCGTTTCTCTTTTTGTGATTATTTTATCGTTTTAATGAGAGTCTTGATAATGAAAATAAAAATTAAAGTGTAAGAGGTCTAGAATGACAGAATCCTAAACAAAGCTTCAAGGAGGCGAAAATTGAGACAATGAAATGTAAAAAAGGCATTTATACTTTTATTGTCACAATTTTCGCCAGGAATTATAACAAGGCGATAGGCGATTGGCATGGACAATCACATGAAAATATAAAATACTTTGTATCCGTGTCTCAATATTCATTTAATTTGCTATATAATGTTATATGTCTATAAATTTGTTGACCCTTCGAAGCTAATGTCAAAATGTGTAACAGTTACACTACTTACATATAATATTACTTATTTTATTATTTTTACTCATTATTTATTTTGAATATTAAAAACATTGTTGTTCTTTTAATAAAAGATAATTTTCGATATTAAATTAAAATAGATTGAAGTAGTTGCTGACGCTATATATATCAGTGAAACTCATTCAATTTGTGATTAGAAAATACTAATTAATTTTAAGGAAAATGATATAGATATCCTTACAGAAATTCAATGTAATGTTGGCCACTTTTAATATTTAAAATTATTTAGTTGAATATTAAAAGAACAAGTGTTTTTTAATACTCAAACTAAGTAATTAATCATTATTTTTCAATATTAAATTTCTATAAGAGTAATTTGTATAAAAAAAATAAATACTAAGTTTATTTTAAGAACAATAATTTAATAAAATCTAATTTTTAGATGTAATCTAAAGAATATAATTAAGTGGGTTCAATAGACTCACCTAGCTACGGAGGATTAATTAACATAGAGTTCCTTAATCTTTATATATTTACATATTTATCTACTGGTTTTTCTATTAAATATTTCTCTCGAAAGGAATTAATGAATCGGATCGTAAGACATCCGTTTGAAACTATAGCCTTGAAAACGCAGAATTGTCCTCGCAGTAGTCTTCGGTATTCTTATCCACGTCGATCATGAGGAAAATGTTATTATTTTAAACGATTAAAATGCAAATTGATGACGTATGTGTCTGTAGCACCATCGCGAAAGCGAAACCGGTCCGTGGCAGTTCTCGTGTCAACATGGACCCAGTGAATGCCGTGGGAATAAGGCCCAGGCGTGTGCGATTCACGCTATACAGTCCTCCGAGGCAACCGAGAACCACCAACCATTGATGGTCAATCTGGTCGGTTGTGCAATGCTCGCTGGTACCCCGGGGACTGCTGTTCCACAGGTAGCTTTACTCCTATATAATTTCCTAGCTACGATTAGTCGCTAGTCGATGCGGCCGCTGTATGATTGCCCTGGCGAACATGCCTTTATCGAATGTAACGTGTAATTAATTTTCCAACGACTTGCATCGATGAGTAAGAGTCGACGTTTAACGTCGACCTTTTGGCATACTTTCTCATTGAATTCACGCGACAGCGTGCGCGGTGCATTTGACGAAACGTCACTTGGGTTGCATTTGTTTAAAATGAAAAAATGAGCATTGCATTTTGAAGAGATAAAAGATATTTTATCATTGAATAAAATACCATCGAGATGTACTTATTCTTACTTTAATACTGAAAGGTATGATGATTTATTACTTATTTTGAATAGTAAAGTAAATAGTCATCTATCTTTCAGTATTAAATTGAATTTCTGTAAGAATAATTGAGAGAGAAATCAGAATTATTTATCTAACAGTAAAATATATTTTTTTGTCTCGTGACGTGAAACAACCTAAATGACGTAAGGATACTTGAAAAGCATTGCAAGCAGAAAATAAAATAATTATCAAAATGACGCCAAAATGGTTCTAAAACAATTATTATTAGCCCTTTGAAATCCACAAAGGATTAAAATTACTTTTCGATTATGTCCTAATTGTTCTTGAGACATTTCAGTGTTCGAATGAGTTTAAATTATCATTGGACATTTTTATTCGGGCACAATTTTTTTCACGCGCATAAAACATCAGATTGACTTCTATAGATAAGCTAATTCTCGCCGATAATACACGTTACATTTAATATCTGTCGGTTATTAGATAACATAATTGCTGACTCATTTCGCTATGTTTTCACGTCGCATCACGTTCATAAAATTGCGAAAGTATGTACAATGCAAAAATTCCTCGCTGATAAATACGGCCATTTGAGATATAAGATAATAACGATAAACATGAACATGCTTTAATATGAACTATAATAACGCGATAAATAAATTTTTAGTGCGCTCAAGCTGTTGGCCTAAGTACAGAAACACGAAAGTTGATCGACGATTGCATCGCGAGCCCGCTGGCAGACAATTTGCTTGCAGCGAACGGCGACAAAACGGAGGCCCTGCAATCACCTTTGAGATTCGTGCCGACGATAGTGATTAATGGGGTAAGCATAGAATCTTATTAAATCTGCAATGACTAATTAAAAATGACACACTGAAAGAAAAAAAGTTGCATTTATTTTAATTTAACTACAATTTTCGATGCCAGCTGTACACGTATCTTTTATTTATACATATATATTTTTTTAGTAGAATTATATAATTATTATTACTAACATTACAACATTCTAATAACTGTTAAGCCAGATAGTCAAGTCTGCAGAGATTTTGAGCAGAGTATGCTACAAATTTTTGATAGCAAAAAAGCAACAAATTTCGCACAAAGTATCTAATATCTGTAATATCTGACGATGTTAACAGACTACCGCCAGATAATAGGACAAAGTCTAATGACATATTTTGTCAGTGGATTGGGAGAAACTGAGCAAGATTTACAGCTCTAGTTTTTTGGTATCAATCTGTTAGCACAGTCAGCAACTCTGTCGATAGATTCTGAGATTAATGCGGACACTGGCTATGAATGTGGAAATCTGATCAAATTTGCTGTCAATCTACCAACAAACTAGCTAGTATTTTGTTATCTGGACATAAAAATGAAGCTCATAATCATAATTATTTTATCGTACAATTATTGTAGGTATACTCAAAGGAAAATCAAGACGAGGCGATAAGAAACTTCCCTAAACTAATCTGTCGACATTTAACGGCGGAGAAGCCGAGCATCTGCAGCAGCGAGAGTGCCGAGAATTAAAAAGGGATAGGACCAAGCTAAGCATCAAAGGTGTGGAGACGAATAAACATTTGCTCGAAATAAATGATATATTTTGTTTATCTATAATATACATAAGTACCTATGTACAAAAATATATACGATTTGTCAAGTACAACGAACTAATGAGTATAAAATTGATCATAAAAAGAGAGAAACGAAACAATGAGATCGCAGGATGAACGCGTCAATGATCAACGAATCATCCACGCTTCCTTTTTTCCTAAGAAAAAACACGTACATTATATAAAGAGCAACGTAATTTCTTTTTAAAAGAAATCTAAGTATTCTCGGGATTAGCGATTAATTACGTAGCCACAAATTAAAATAACTGTGTTTGAACTATTCGAAAACGCGATTCTTAACCCTCCGAACTAACGCTAGAATCTGTAACACAATTACTTCTATAAGAATCATTTAATTTATATTAAAATTAAAAAACACTAATTAATTTCAAAGAACCAAACTGACATAACTCTCTTTACAGAAATTTAATACTGTAAAGTATTAAATTGGTCAGTGACTTATTTTAAATATTAAAATTATTATTGTCAGTTATTTTAATATTCAAAATAAATAATTAATCACTAAGTGATTTAATACTTGTAGAATTAAATTTCTCTAAAGATCGTGTAAAAAAGAATGAATAATACATTTTATTAGAAAAATTATTCAATTATTATTCAAACAAATATTAAGTATCTTTTTTTAGCATATAAATGCTTTGAAGCATTCTTCAATTGGCCAATTCTTAAAATTTTTTCTTTTGATTGGTCAATCAAATGCTTCAAAAGTATTTATAGTGAGACTTTGACCGTACTCTGAGTGAGCCCAATAAACCTACCGTCAGTTCCAAAGGATTAATCGAATCGAGGTGCGAGTTCAATCATGTCTTATTAAATTATATTCCGTTCATTCACCGACGCATCGCGTCCTGTTTCACCTTCGTCGAAGATGGGATTCTTCTGCTGAAAAAGACTCATCCGATGAAGATAGCGTCGTTCAAAGCACTCAGCTCGTGAAACTGTCGCTCGATGTCAGCGTCTAACTCGTGGAAATCTGGCACATCCTCTGCAGTCACGCAGAATCCTGTAACGAGCGACTCGGTGACAATAATCTTCAGCAGAAGTAAGAAACGTTTTACGTCAATTGAATTATACTTTAGATCTAGAGAAGTAAGTTCTATCTGAGCGAAGAAAACTTCCAACATTTGCAGAATAAACATTTTGCTAAATGTGGCCGATGCTTTGCTCTCATTCTTTCTTTGCTCTCTCTCTCTCTCTCTCTCTCTCTCTCTCTCTCTCTCTCTCTCTCTGTCTCTCGTTGTCACCATTTGATCTCGCGCGCGCGTTTTTATATACTTTCACGAAATTACGCGAGGGCTCCTTTAGAAATAGCACGGGTGCGTGGCACGTGGCGCGCGACAAAACAGAGTTTTGTCATCTGTTTTGTCACGCGTACGCATCCGCGCGTTCTCGCCGTACGCGGCGTATGCCTTCCCCCTCAAAAAAGTAAAGAATATTATTTTAAGACTCTGTATGGGGTAAAGGCATAAAGGAGTGAACCTCCTCTGAGATCAAGCCATAGACGACCGGGAACGACACTGTCATCAGCGCGATGCGCGAGCTGCATCAGAAAAGTCAGAAAAAGCCAGCACGCGCCCGCGAGATGCGTGCACGCACGCACGTTGGCATAAAACAAATTCAGAATCTGCGAAATTACACGCTATCTCAATGAAAAAAATTCTCGTAATATCTCGTAATATTTTTAAGAATTTGTCATACTTCACATTTACATAAAAAGATTCTTAAAGTAAATAAAAGATAATTTACAAGCAAATGTCATAAATTAATTTTTTAGTTAAAACTTTAAATGATCAATAATGATTAATAAGGTACTGCATAATATTTTTAGCTGTAAGTAGAATTCAAGAATAAAGAGAGATAATCAGGAGACAATAGCATCTTGCATTACGTATGTATGGAAGATGTTACCGTGTATTTTTTCGAGAGATAATTAGCCATGTCTCTCTTTCTAAGAATTCATACAAATGATCAGAAACAACTATAAATACAAAGATTTCTGAAAATAAATTATCTTTTTTAGTTATCGCGATTCTGATTCATTAAATATGATTAGTTCCATGATTAGTTCAATCTATTTCGTAAGTGCTATTTTCGCAAAGAGTAGCTGTAATAAATCTCGTAAACAGAAAAACAAGGTCTTACTCTATTGGCAACAAAAGTTAAAGGTCATGCTATATCTTAACTACGGAACTATTGCGTGGATATGTAAAAACTGTAATGTAAGCAAATAAAATAAGTAACGAGTATCTTATCGCATTTCGGCCAGATTTTCCTATATCGAAAATGCTAACTGAAAACGTAAATCATGTTGAGAGAATTAAAGCCATATAATCACGATAATGAGAGAGCAATACTTTCGACCGAAAAGATAATATAACAATTAATATACCATAAAGCCCAAAAAATAAAGAAATGAGGTAATTAGAATGATTTTGATTGATATTTATTTATTAAAATCGTTCTTAACATATTTTATAGTTATAAAAATTTAATAAATATATAATATTTAGTATCTGTTTGATAAAAGCGTGAATGACATAACTTTCAACATATCTTTCTTATCATGGTCCGGCAAATTATCAACGGTATTTGTTATTTCATATCGCTTTTTCCACTTGTTTATAAACGTCTTAAATTTTTTTACAGCCGCTTTTTATGATATTTCGAATGCGAAGGAAAGCTTCGAATCTTTCAACATACGCGACATTGATCGTTAAATACATCATTCTTTAGTAAAATCGGACAATAACTAAAGCCCATCTCATATTATACACTGAGGATTAGAGATTTAAAGGCTTGTTCTTTTTAGCTTGTTCTTTTTAGCTTGTTCTTTTTAGCGTGAATTTCTTGCACGATTCATCTTTTCTCTTTTTCTCTCTACGTGGAAAAAAAAGAAAGAAAAATTAACCATACAAGAACTTTAACTAAAAGAACAGACTTTAAAATTCGATCAATTAGGTAATTATAATTTTTATTTATTTCGTTCTGATTGACTGAATTCTAATCTTCAATCTAAAAATTTGACAAAATTTACAGCAATTAAATCGATTGAATACATTCATTACCTGTATTCTCGTTCTGTACATTAGTAATGTCGTTGATTAGAAGATGACGATGATTGCCGTCGAAATTCAGGGAGATTCTGTTCAGCTGACATGTATTGTCCGGCAACGTATTCTCCTCTTTGACGTAAGTTTTAGATAATTTGTATGACGAATGATTCGTTTCCATGTCGAGGATGCACGCGTCTTGATTTCTTCGGTGAGAAATTGTCGAATTTAATTTGTGGCCTATCGCACCGGCTGTTACGTCAATCATTGGTATCTTATTCGATGATAACAGATTGGATAATGTACTCGAATTCTCTGTGTGATTCTTCAGATGCTTCCTAAGACTCGACGGATCCGTGTAACGTTTACCGCAGCCGCTTATCTGGCAAGCGTATGGTTTCTAGAAGAGCAAACTAACGTTATCATCATTATTTTTCTGTCAAAGAAGATTGAATTATCAAAAATACAAAACTTATACCGTAAAGCTTTACATAATTAATTATATTCAATATTTTCTACTTGCTATTTGTAGATACTTACACAGATAGTTAAATCTTTTTCATATAAACATTGTAAATGTCTCATCTCCGCAAATAAACTGATATCATTTTGACAAAATGACGTTATTTGACGTCAAAATAACAAATAATATTAGTTTCTTTGCTGAATATTTTTAATTAATATTCAGAAATATTTTCTATTTTGAATCTGATCAGTTTTCAGTATTAAACTCAGCAAAAATTGCAACGCTATTAGATATATTGTACACACACACACACACACACACACACACACACACACACACGCGCGCGCGCGTGTGTGCGTGTATATTATATTTGGTACAGTTACCTTATTATAAATATTTATAACTTGTACCTACTATAAAGTTTATAATTAATTTTTCTAGAATATCGAATATCGAATATCGAATATCGAGCTGTAATACGTGCCATAAAACAATATATATCGGTACAGCTTTCCGTGGAAGATCATATTAAATCAACAACTAAATAAAATAATATATAATAAATAAATATAAAAAATAATAAGAAATTTTAGAGAAGAAATTTAAATTGCAATTTATCGATTTTTTAATGCATGAAAAGTAAGAAAGCTATCATACTCTATCATAATGCGTTCTCTGATGCTTGGCCCGATCACTGCTATTGCTAAATGCCTTTGAGCATCCATTGTGTTGACACGCGTAAGGCCTTTCGCCTGTATGCGATCTCTGGTGGATCTTTAAATTTTCCAAACGACTAAAGGCTTTCTTGCAGCCAGCAAACTGAAACAAAAAGCAATAGTAAGAAATTAATGCTTTGTTGAAAGACGATAAAAAAATTAAGTTTTTGATAATGGAAAACAACTAGTACATAATTTTTTAGAATTTTTATATAAATTTAAGAATTTCTGTACTGTTTTGTAACTTTTTAGAAAAATTTTCAGATTTTTTTATACGAACTGAAACTTTTCAAAAATGAAAAAGTCTATTATATACTTTTCATATTCTTTATATAAACTTAGAAATATCATATTTTAAGATTTTTCATTTTATAAATTCTAAAAAAACTTATGACATTTATAAAATTTAAAGTATTCTTTCAAAAATCTTCATAAATTTAAAATATTCTTCAAGATAAATGTTAGATCACAAAAATCATTAATTTACAATCGTCGAAAGGTTACAAGGAGACAAGGACTAACCGGACATTTATTCGGCTTCTCTTGCGTGTGTACCCGCATATGAATTAGCAATTTGTATCTCGCGTTGAACGGTCGAGCGCGTGGACATCCTTGCCATAGACAAGCGAACTCGTCCTCGCGGCTCGTCGTCATCGTCGTCGTCGTCGTCGTCGCGGCCGTCCCAGGGAAACTCTCTCCCGCCTCCTTGCCATCTCGCTCTTTGTCCCGATCCCGTTGGATCCGTCTGCCGTGGCCGTGCGCATTCGTCGAGGACGATTCCACGTGCCGCCTCTCGATATGTCGCACCAGGCCCTCTTGCTCCGTAAATGCACAGCCGCAGTCGATCCAGCGGCATTGATAAGCCAACGTGAGGCTATCATCCACTGGTCTCGCGCAATCTGTAACGTGACGTATGCACGCGAAACGTAAACACGCGCAACTGGAGCAGAAATTGCATGCGCCCAAAGAATTGCTACATGTAATATATTCGGATCGTTGCGTTTAAGGCGCGGCAAGTCTAATGGCACTAAAAATATTGGAAGCTTAGACAACACAAAGTCTAAAATTGGGACATAAGATGTCTTTAAAATGATTCTCTTCAAGACGTCTCCAAGCAGAACAATAAGTTACGATAATGTCAAAATGACATTAAAATGAATCGAAAATGATTGAAAAATGACTTTTAATAATCATTTTAGAGTCATCTTTTAACATCATTTTGATATCATAATGACGTGTTGTTCTGCTTGGATCTTACCCGGGTAGAATCATAATTAAGTTGTAATGGTATCATAGGACGTCATCATGACGTTATTTGTCAATTAAAAAAAAACTTATATAAGTGATAAATAAAGTTATGATGACGTTCTTATGATGTTATTGTGACTTATGTGTTCTACTTGAAGATGCTCCGATTTTGGACTTTATCTGAGAAGTCATTAATTTTGCAAGGATGACGGAAATATTTGGAACACACACGGAAAGAACATTTTGTTAAAATATTTAAAAATTTAGATGAATAATATAGACCTGAAAATAATTTGTTGAACCATCGAAATAATTATGTATGAAACTTGAACTTGATAAGCAACTGCAACAAGTTTAACTAGCAACTATTCTAAACATAATTATTTCGATTGTCCAACATAAAATTATTTTCATATTCATGTATATTTATTTTCTAAAAAATTTTTAGAGTAAAATCTAATTCTAAAGAGTGTCAAAGAATGACAATTGAGTATTGGAAAAGAATGATTCAATTGTCAATTTTTAAGAATGAGCTTTCATTCTTTCAAATTGGATTCCACTCCAAAGATTTTAGAGAATAGCTAAATTTTTAGATTGAGCAAACCATTCTTTTCATATAGAAATAAGAATTTATGTACTGTATTTATGTACTTTTTCGTTTTAATGCCTCTTTATTAATTTATTAAAAATCACAAATAAGTCCTGACGAAACGAGATCGTGAAAGACTAGATTTCTCTAAAGTAAATAAAGACAATGCACTGCGTACTTACCATAAGATTTGTCATTTTTCCCGGTCTCAGCAATCTTCGATCTGGTGACCCGTCGGTTATTCCCGAGCAGCAGGCCCTCGTTCCGCGGCAGAATCACTTGATTGCCGAAATTGTCCATCGCGCCAACGAGTTCACCATCGAGATTGATCGTCGTCGATTGTTGCTGCGAGGAAACGAGATGTCCAACCGCGTAATACGGCGGATTAAAGCTCTGGAATGGTTCCTGCTGTTCATCGCTCGCGAGACAAGTCGTGGATGATGACGGTGGCGAGTCCACGTTGCTCAACAACGATGTTGGGTCACCTCTGATCAAACTAAGATCAAACTCGTCGGCGATCGAGGGACTGTAGTTCTGAACCGTAACATCATTTTGAATGCTCATCAACAGCGACACCATGTCTTCTTGGCAGTCGGGATAATCCTGATAATCACCCTGCGACTCTGCTCCGTATTCCGAAAAAATCGTGTTGTTGAAGGTACGCGAGAAGGAAAAGGCCGAACCCATCGATGGTAATTTCCGGCAGTCTGATGACTTATCCTCATGATCCCCGTCGTCGCCGTCGTCGCCGTCGTCGCCGTCGTCGCCGTCGTCGCCGCCGTCGTCGTCGTCGTCGCTGTCACCGCGTTGCTCCAAGTCGGCGTGATTGCCTCGCTGCAGGTGCTACCAGCCGGCGATCCACCGCCATTGGAGGGATATTGAAAGACAACGGGTACCTGGTCCCAGTCGAGATAATCTCGCGGATCCGTGTCGATTTCCAACGGGGAGAAGAGCACGCTGTTGTCCGTCATTTGCGAGGTCGTCCAACAATACGGTTGGACGACGTCAATGCCTATGCCGGTCATCGCCATGGACATCAGATCGGGCAGGGAACCGTCGTCGACGAAGTCGTCTTGCTCCAGAACGGGGCGTCGCATGTCCTCCTCGCTCCGCTCGCCGTGATAATCCTCGAGGTGCATCTCCTCCGCCTCCTCCTCCTCTTCCTCCGTCGTCGTCGTCGTCCTCGTCGATCCGAGCTCGTCGCCGGCAGCCTGCCGTCAATCATAGCGATATGTGGCGTTAGTGAATTGCAGCACGCTCGATGGAATTGCGAAACCGCCGGATTTTGTAACGTCGTCCGACGCACGGCGTGGATTAAGAAAGTTACGAGAACCGCTTTTCAACGCCTTATCCGACATCGTGCACTTTGTGCCCGACCGACTATTATCGCGGGGCTTGTCACTGCGTAAAACGCGAGATAACGCGATCTGAGTCTTCGGGAACATCGATGATGATAATGGAGCAAATTTACTATAATACTCGTGACATTGGCGAATTGTCGAGCAATTCCGAGCCGAGTTTCTACATCGGCGTTTCTCATTATTCGGTTGTCCTGTCGTGAAGATTCTCTTGGATCTTGCTAAAGATTCATCCGACTCGTTTTTGTGAAGCCGACATTCGCGAAGTTATGTGGCTCTTTCTGCGCGTCACGATCTAACTTGATAATAAATGCGCGCGTTTATATAATTCCCGATAGACCCGTGATTTAATAGTGAGAAATTGATTAAAGCGGGAAACGTATATTCCGCTTTTGTTTATTGTTGTGATTTAATAATGTGTCGGATAATTAAATGTACTTAACAGAAATTGAATTCAATACTGGAGCGTGAGCGTGGCATGGCAAACAGTGCACTGGTCTATCATGCCAGAGGTCCCAGGTTTGATCTCAAAAAACGTGTCAGATTCCTACCTGGGTGTTCTCCAGATATCATGTCATCCTTGTTTATTCGGTAAATAATAAGGATAGAATGATATCTGGATGGCATTCGGGTGAGAATCTGAACATAGCTTAGTAGGGACCAAAATATTTACGCTCGTGTCTCCTCTCAGAAAAGGCCGGCAACCTCCCGAGAATATTCTTGCTCACAGAAACACCTCTCGAAAAATTGATTGGAAATTGGCATTGAAACTGTAGATATGTTTGTGGCAATTGAATAATCAATGTGCGTACCACAAGCATATGAGAGAGGTGTAACACAGGCCAGAGGCCTAATGTAAGAAAAAGAAGAGAAAAAGAATTCAATATACTGAAAGAATAATTATCCAATAAATATAAACTAAAAGTGACATGACATCAATATTAATCTCAAACTAATAATTATCCAATCGACAATTGAAAATGGGTTGCTTTCAATATTACAATTTCACACTCAACAATATATTACATACATTTATATGTTGAATTGCGGAATTATATAACATTGAGGTCAACTTACTTTCAATTGATCGATTGGATAATTATTTTTATTAGTTTAAAGTTAAAAGAGCATTGAACAAATAGTGCTTTTAATACTCAAAATAAATGAATGAATCATTATTTTACAGTATTAAATTTCCATAAATATCATTTATTTATATGGTAAAAAATTTGAGAAAAAACCTCTGCACGCAGATAAAATCTACTTTAGTTAAGTAGATTTCATTTCAGAAGTCTAGATCGACAACCTTACTTAAAGATATCGTAAGCAGTAAGCCGTAAGAAATTGACCAATCACAGTCGATTATTTTTTTCATATTCGATTGTGATAGTCAATTTCTTATAGCTTACAGCTTAAAACTTTTCTATAGAATGTACATTAATTATGTACATTAATTATGTCGCAGATCTAAAATCATTGCGATCGTTTCTATCAATACGAAAAACACCTCTCACGATTGTGATCGAAAATGACTTATGTCCATTTTTACTATTTTAGATTAATTTTGATCTCGATTTAATTTACTTTTTATCTTCTTCTATATGCCGGATACAGGCCTTACTCGATTTACTTTCAGTCAATCGCACAAGATAGAAATAACATCTCACTTGCCTGTCTCAATCGCGTTCTCTAAAAAATCAACCCTCTCCGAGGCGGACCATCCTCTAATCCGATGGGAAATATCATCAGAGGGAAATGAGGCGCGATCGTACAGAAGCACGACAACGAGACATCTTTCCTCTCATTAAAAAATTGTGTCATTAATCGCTGCCAAGTCTTAAGCACTATTTAATCCCACGCATTAAATCGCACGCGTTAAACTTCGTCGCGCGAAACAGGAAGACGACCGATTGTGCCTCACTTTCCTCCGGGAGTCTACAGGAGTCAGAGATAGCGTTAAATTTTAAGAATAATATCAGAGGAGCGGCTTACTTCGATATCAACGTATCAACACGTACACGATGATCGACGAGCCGCTTATCGCGCCGGTCTTTTCCGCTCGACAGCTCTCTTTCTCTCTCTCTCTCTCTCTCTCTCCCTCTCTATATATTTATCTGCTTCCACGCGTGGCACGCGCTCGATAACGATCGCAAGAAACAAAAACAACACCGATTTCTTCTCGCGGAACTGATAAAGCGGGATATCAGGATGCTTTCGCACCATCCGTTAACGCGTCTCGTCGAAGACTATCAGCTTCGACGACAATTCTTTCCTCCGTCGGAAGAAATCTCTCGGAGAACCGAAAGAGGATCAAGGGATCTCCCACCCTCCACCTCCTCCTCTTCCTCCTCCTCTAATGAAGTGCGTAGCCCTTCGAGATCGTGCTCTAGGCTCCTCTTCTTGGAAAACGGAGGACGGAAGGACGCGAGAAGGGAACGTCGCGCCGCCCACTCGCGTGGCTGCATGATGCTGCATGATGCTGCATGATGCTGCATCACGTAGCCGACCTCCCTCCCGTGCCCTTTCACGGTACACGGCCACAACCGCCGTTACACTTGTCGCGGGGGTACGCGGCTTTCCCTCTTTGCGGGAACCCCCCGAGGGTGGCGACCGAACATCTGCCAAGGCGTGTAAATACGCGCGTTCGCCGACCTCGCAGCGACGATCCTTCCACGCGCGAATCATTCATGATTTCGTTTCTGTGACTAAAGATGTGCGATTTACAAAATTATGCATTGTAATTGCGGATCTTCTTCAAAAATCCATATCGCGCCCCCCGATTTTTATTCTTATATTTTAAATACTAAAGGCTCTATTTTTTATAATTTAATCAATATAAGGACTCTTGATGTCAAATTAATAATATAACAGAAAAGGACATATAAGAGTCATATAAATGTATTTTTTATATTTTAAATATTGTGTTTCGTCTTTGGTTAAACTACGTGATAATTCATTTAATGGATAAACAAAAAAGTAAAAGAATAAGAGAGTAAGAGAGTAAGCACTGAAGTTTATTAATAGAAGAATGAAACTCAGCCTAAAGCCATTGTGTATAAACATGTACATATAATATTTATTTACAACATGAAAAAATGATATACATTTATTCCGTATCTCCATAAATAGGAATTTGTGTATACGTTCATAATTTTAAGTTTATTTTCTTAGTTCTACATAGAACGAATGGTTTTGCTGAAGTATCTAAAAATTTAATTAGATACAGATCTGATAATAATTTGATTCTTTATTATATCATTTACTAAATGTCTAATATATTTTAACAAAAATATATGTGTATTATTATGCAGAATAAAATTATTGCTTTTCACAACTGATTACTGTTAGCATTTTTGGCGATTTATTGAATTAGAATTTGGAATAGAATTCTATTTGTGATTTCACACGTTATTTAATGTGAAGATGGCCATTGCCTATTGTTGTCTCTACCGTTATTATATCTATCGCCTGCTCTAATTTTTTGTTTTTTAATATGTATTACTAACTTAATATGTATTACTACCGACCACTTACAATGATTTCTTTTATTTTGGTGTTTATCGTCTATCATTTTATATCTTAAATTGGATTTAAGATATTGGATAATGGCTAGATAGATTAGATCGCTCTGGGCGATAATCTCACTATTCTTTATTTATATTGTTATCTAATGTATTGAGTTGAAACAAAAAATTCGTAGTGCTACGAACTTTAAATTCAAGCAACTGTAACTTTGTTAAAAATGAATGAAATAGAAATTTAAAAAAAAGGTTTTAAAGTTTAACATTTTTACTTCCACTGTGTCTTTTAAGTTTAGTAATTACTCGACAAGTTGAACAAAATGTCTAGTGCATCCAAAATTTTAAATTATTATAACATATCTCTGCTTTTAATTAACGTAATTAAACGATGATTTTTTCCATTTTAAATATTGAAATCAGAGAAATAAAATTATATAAATGATGATAAATTATTAAAATGATATAAAGTTGTAAAAAATATTTGTTATAATTTATAAACAATATTTCAAAACTTTTGACATATTATTGAAAAAAATGTTTGAGTTTACAAAATCCACGAATATCAATTATGATAGAATTAAAATAAATGGTCGACACTAATTTATTTTCGACCATGCGTTGCTAGTGTTAAATTGATACACATGATTCATCGCATCGAAAATTGTTTGAAAAAGTATCTAAGACAGCTATAAGTGAGAGAGAAATGGAGGAGGAGAACACAATAGAGAAGGACAAGAAGCGAAATGGAAAGAATGGAAGAGGGAGAAGCGCGCTCGAGATGATCTTTCGTCGCTCGAGTCCCTAAGAATCGGGTGCGGAGCAAAAAAATGTAAGACCAGCTGCCACACACGCGTCACTTATTAACAACATGCTTCCATGGGCTCGCCACATGAGGACAAGTCGTTCACTCCTCGCTCTGCTATCTTACAGCTAGACTACCCTTATTCACTATCTTCTCACCTCGTCGCGATCGTCTCGATTCTTTACGATTCTTGCCAGGACATCACACCTCGAAGAATCTTCGAAGACTAAAAATTGTCTCCGAGATCGTCCTGTCGTTTTTTTCTTGCGTTATCTGAGATCCTTAAGAAAATATCCCCGAGAAACCGCGTTTTTATGACACACGGGGCGGTGACCTCTTAATATTTAGCAGTCGGTGACACTCGAGCTAATTGTAAGTGTGAAATTTTGTAGCCTTGCTATAAGTTTAAAACACCTGCACGAATTACTGCAAACATTCTACACTGTTAAATTTATAATGTCAAATTATAACTATATCCAAATTGAGTTATTTTTAATTCATTTTTGTAGGTCGTCTAATCAATATGTCGTTAATTTAACTAAAATAATAGAGTTGAATTTAACTCAAGAAACTATCAAATTTAACTCAAATTTAATTTATTTATATTTACAAACAATAAATACGAACTTTAAAATCGACGTTGTTTATTTTGAAACTAACAGAAATGGATTGATTTACATTTTAACAGGTATTTTTCACATGGAAGTTAAAAATAACAAAACATTGTTTTTTTAACTCAAAGGATTGAGTTTTCATTATGTTTTGATATCCAATAGTGTATATTTAACGAAAAAAAAAAAACAAAAACAAATTAAAACCAGTTATTGAAAAAATAAACTATAAAAACGACTTTAAAAAATAATTATTATTTTTATAATAATTTTATTTATCATTTAGCTTTACTTTGGCTTTACTCTCTTTTCCAAGAAAATGTAACAAATTGATGGTGTTTTAAACTTATGATCAAAGCTGTAATTTAATTTAAGATCTTAAGAGAAAGAAATTTGGTTTTAGTGTAGAACCAGATGGAGCATCTTCGTTTTATACTTTTCATCAAATTTCACACTTCTCTTCTATGTTACAATATGTTATTTGGTTATTCTCTATTTCTCTTTCCATATGTGTGGTACTCATGGACGGGATCTTTGGAGCTCCGTTCATCTCGGCGCTTCTCCCTCACGCGGAAAATTATGAGCTCGCGATGCATTATCGGAGTATGCGTCCGTACATGCACGTCCTGGTGCATCTCTCTGGACGAGTTAGTATACATCGTATTACGGGTAGATAAGTGATAGAGTGGCACATGTGGTCTGCCAGCCCTCTGTGCTTACATTACATGCACACTACGACCGTTCGCGGTCTTGGCTTTTTTGCTCAGGCACCTGTCAGCTTTGCTCGTACCATAGTCGCCGCATGTGCGTACGCGGCTCTAAAAGAGAGAAAAAGAGAGAGAGAGAGAGAGAGAGAGAGAGAGAGAGAGAGAGAAAGATCGCCCTCAAAATAAATATACCGTAAAAAGGACACTGATCATGTTCTCATCCTTTCATACGGATGCAATAACAGCGAAATGAGTAAAAAAAGAAGAGAAAAATTATCCCGAATGGGTTTTAATCGCGCCTCGCACAAAAACGGCCGCCCCGCACGCGTAATCTCCGAAAAATGATCGTATTGAGACCGAAAAGATTGAATAAACATGCACGAACATGCGCGTTAAGCCCACGTTGTAGAAGATATCAATGACCCGCGACACGTTAATGGTATTTATTTTTCACTCAGACGGGGAAAGCTTCACGATTTAACAACAGAATAATTTACGTGAAATTACCCAGACGACAAAAGTCCAAAATCGGGATATAGGACGGCTTAACATTTTGCGATTCGTGTATTCATTACATTATTGCATCATTTGAATGAAAATTATGCATTGGGAAAAATCTGATTGTATTAATTGGAAATTTCTAATTTCTAATTAAATCTATTATAATTCGTATAGTTAACAGAATTCTAATTGATATAATCAGAATCTTCGTCCATTTTCAACCAGAAATTTTTTTCAGTGCTATGTCGCTATAATACAAATTGAGCTGTATCTTTTTTTACTGTAAACACGCCGATATAAATGTACCTATTGAAGTTTTTATTTGTAGTTTTTATCTATAAACAACTACATGCAATAATAGTATTTATGAATATTGATGTTCTTACACAATTTCATTATTATCGGTGGACTATAAAAAAATTAGATATTTTTGCAAAAACCGTTTTTTGTAAAAACGTCGATTTTGGATTTTGTTTGAGTAATTTTCTTTTTTTAAATAAAAACTAAAAAGTCACTTAAATTAAATCGATCCGATACAGATACTCAAGACACGCTCGACCATTCACATTTACACACGCAGAGTATTGAAAATAGCATGGGCCGCGAGACGTACATACGATACATACATAACGTGCTGGCAGACCGTTTAGCATTCGGTCAAGCGACGTAAAAATAGAAAGACGCGCGCTCTGCATGTGACTTCGTATAATTAGGCACCGAAGAGAAGTTGTGTCCTATGTTCTTCCATACGTTACAAGCGCAGTCTATTATAGAGAGTCTAACGACGGGTATCCATTTTTTTTCTCTTTCGAAGGCAGTAAATGGGTTTATAAACTTCTCCCAAACGAGAATTACGTAAACTCCATCCACATATAAGCGTACGCATAAATACAAATATCTAAAAAAGTTTTTTGAAGAGTAATTTAGTTAACAATCAATTTAGAAAAAATCAATTATTAATAAGTAGTTTTCTTGCAGATAAATTTATTAAACATTTTTCCATTACTATACCATTTAAAAATGTATGAAGATAGAAAAAATTGTACAAAACTCGTATTTTATCTCGTCGGTATTATTATAATAACTTAATATTGTCTATAACAATCAAAGCTGTACAATTTACTTGGTCTCATGGATTGTGACAATAATGTGGAATGTATATTAGGATCAACCTTAGATTCACTTTCCACAATCGGGAAATGCTGCACTCGTCCACTGCTCCAAGCTATTGTTAAACAAATCCATGACGAAGATTTTTGAAAGAAATTGATGCAGTTTGGCACTTCTCCAGTAAATCCTTTAATAAGGCAGCTTGCCTGTGCTTCCACTATTCGCGATAAATGACTTAAGCTTGTTTTGACCAGAGCAATAACTGGACTGTCCTGTTGAAGAAACAAATTAACACAAAATGTTCCATAAGATATTTCATAAGTTATTTATTTGTTTCTTCTGCCTAAAGTTTGAGCGCATACCTATTTTATTTTATAAATAAAAATGCATAAAGAAGTACAGCTAAATCTAAATATTTGTTCACAAACCTGAAAAAGAATAGCAAGATATTTTCCTGTCGGATCCCATTCCATAGAAACAATTCTACCTCCCACCGTGACATAATCATCATTATCCTCTGATGAGAAATTCACTTTTGTTAAATCGATTAGGCGCGTAGCTATTTTTATATCGTTATTATTTGCTTTTTTAACATCGAATATATTATTCTGCAGTGGCAATGAAAATATCGTAGAAGGATCTTCGGTAGTAGCAAAGAGTAACGTTAAATTGGGACCAAAACATGCAGTTGCTACACGACCTTGGGGTACAGTCCATCTTTCTGCATGCCATGTCGTCGGAACGCCAGTATTCCAAACTCTAGAATTAAATATTTACTTCTTTAACTGCATATCTAATTGAGTTCGCTGTAAAAAAAGATGTATACAGATTTAAAAGTATTACCTGAAGATCTTTCTGCATGAAGCAGAGAATAATCGCAAGCCACAAGTCGACCAACATGAAAAGCATATACCACCTCCACCAATACGTTTTAGCGGAATTCCTTCCTCTTTAGAAACATTCCAGATTATTATATTTAAATCCGTTGGTGAGCAAGACGCCAACAAGTCACCCTAGCAAAAAAAACCTTTTTAATAGTATCTGGGGATAATTTTCATTATATTTAATTAATATAGACAAAAATAAAAGAATAGATTACTTGTGGATGCCATGCGACACTTGTGACGGGAACATGATTTCTTTGATTCAAAAGTACTGCATGGCTAAGTAAATTACTAGCTGCTCCTAATTCTATTGTCCAAATTAATACTCCGGAGTAACAAGCCACTGCTAATTCGCGACCGGCATGAGGTCTCCAACTTAAACAGCAGACTGACTTTTGCCCACTATGTCTCAATACTGGCACGCCTAATAGACCTTGTGAAAAAATACGAATTCTATCGTCTCTCATAGCCACAGCCAGGCGAGCGCAGTGTGGATGCCAGGATAAACATCGTACCTATCATAAATACTTATAAGCAAATTTCAAAAGTTATATATTTATTCTTAATATTAAATGATCCTACCAGCGATGTATGCCAATCTCGTGTAGCAACAATGTCAGCAACAGATCCATTTCCCGACGTTGGCAACACGTCTCTGTGATATATTCCTCTATCCATTAAATCCAATATCGAATTTAATCTGAAATCATTAAATATTTTCTATCACAATATGAAAATGCATCAACTTTCCGGAGCTAACACCAAAATCTCTCTCTCTCTCTGTAACAGTTATAAATATGCTGAATTTATAAAAGTTATGTTTGAATTTATGTTAATTAAAATTGGCATTAATTAATTTCAAAGTATCAAAATAACAATGCGTATAAAAAAGAATTAATATTAAACATATTTTAATAAAATAAAAATGTAAGATAAAGAAAATTAAATTGAGAAAAAGATTTATAATTGTTCTGGTGAATTTTGCTCAGAATTTCTGAATAATTTTCTCATATTTTTTTATACAAATTGGAATACTTTTTAAAAATATCAAGAAAGCTTACATCTTTTCTAAAATTCATCATATTTATGAATTCTAAAACATTCTACGATTTCTAAGATTTTTCATTTTATAATCTCTGATAAAACCTTATAAAATCTAAAAACGATTGATATTTTTTCAGGAATTATAGACTAAGAAATTTTAGAAATCTTGTATTTAAAAATGCACACATAAAAATAATTCTAAGAAAAAATGTAGATTTATTCAATATTTCTGGAAAATGTTCCAACTCGTATAAGAATTCTGAGAGAAATTTTCACTAGATTGAGTAGATTCATATCATCTAAAGAATTAAGTTTAGGAATGTAATAAAAACTGAAATATTATACCTTGTTGCAATCCAATGCACAACATTTGTGATCTGTTTTGGATCTGCAGCAGCAGCAAAGCGAATAGCCTCAGATAACCCTCTTTCTCTCCATACATTGGCAATCTTTTTAAAAATACTATCGTGAACGGGAAGAAACAATTCACCAGCGCTGATCGTACGTGCAGTTTCACGGGTCGCAAGGATCTCCTGTGTGATGGAAACCTCAGGGTAGTCACGCAGGTACTTGGCAAAAGGTTGCATCTCGTCCTGTAGCGCATCGTAGGTACAATAATGAACGACGCCCTCGATCAAGCCGACGGCAGCCACATCGCCAAAAGCGGGACCTTCGAAATCGTGAAGCGACAATATCTTGAGCATCTTCCTCTCCTATCAGTCGTCACTGCGATCTAACCTATACGTTTAACCTGTAAAACAACAATAATTACTGAGAACCTTGTTTTTTCCAATTATTTACATAAACATATTATAATGTAAATAGGGACAGTTTTTTCGTTACCGCAAAAAAATGTAGCACCTTAAATATAGAAATCTTGAAATATTTATTCATCTTTAACCTAACCTCGCATGACGTACGTAACCTATCTTCGGTCGAGCAGCCAAAGTAGATAACAGAAAACATTTTAAACATTTCACACGAGAAATATATCTATAATTTCAATTAATTATATTCACATGACAAACTTTTTTCAGTCATAAAGACGAAAAACGAAAGTATTACCAATTTATGATTGTAAACTCGATATCGTTTGTTACATCATATTCAACGACATTAGATTTTAATTTTAGCGTCGTATTTAACTTCAATAAATTATACATCACACTTATAACAAGGTTATAAAAAAGGGAAAAAAGTAAATTCAATATTTCTACGTACAAAAGATACTAATAAGTCGTACTAATTCATCAGTTATTTCCTTTTTTCTCGGAAACAATGCACAAGTTTGACGTAAAATCCGTTTAACTTAGCTCAAATTCAAGTGGAAATTATATATTATGTTTACATATTTCGTTCACACGTGCGTGAAACAGCGCGTCTCGAATAAACAAAGTAAATGACCTGAAGATAGTCGAGGGAAGAATGCAATGACGGCGAGAAGCGCAAGAAACTTCAGAAACCTGAAAAAAGCCGCGAATGCGGCGAATCGCTGCGATTATCGCAATCAGTCGAGAAAAATGGCGCGTCGTTATTTACGTCAGTTGCCATGGCGACAGCCAATCGCGACGTGTGACGATGAAGGCGCATGCGTGTCGCGCGCGAAACAAGCAGTTCAAATCTCCGAGGAAGTCGTAGACTGTGGAGTTATAATCGGCTCTATTCGGTGCTTGGAATTCGACAAAATTCATCGCGAAGACTCGTTTCACAAACGCGATTGCGAGACGGGCACGACGCAGCTGCACTGCAATTTATATCCATTCGGAGATCTCATCGAAGAATCGAAACAACCGGCATTGCGGCGGCGCGTACAGGTTACGCGAGGCACATCTGCACTTTCTGTACCCGTTTGCTAACGACCGCCTGTCCCTCTCGTCGCGTCGAGAGAATTGGAATAAAAACGTCAGGTACGTGTTGTGCTGGGAATTCTTCTAAATTGTTTACATTTAAAACGAATAAATATATATTCGGGGGTTGAAAAGACAGAACGCGAAGATTTTGAGTGCAAAAGATGCAAGCAACGCAAACAGGCCTATGTATGTACCACATCGAGTGCTTTTCATTTAGTGTCGTTCAATATGAAGGAAAACAGAACGATACTGTCGACTCATGAGTCGTATCATCAAAGCACGGAAAATATCCATCGTCTTTCTCTGTACGCAGAAGGTGCAGCTGGGTGCAACAAAACGCGGTCGAGAGGAGCAGTCTGGAGGAGTCTATCGGCTCATCACGGCGACGGTCATTCCGGAGGAGGGAGAACCTTCGTGAAGAAGAGAGAGGGAGTGAGGAAGAACGGTGCGAGGTGGTGGGTGGTGGAGCATCCGCAAGGGTGAAGTGGGGTGAGGTGAGGTCTGCAGTGTGCGGTCGCCGTTCGAGCGGCATGGATTACATATTAGAATTGCTCGCGTAACGATAGAGAGACCGAGAAACTTTGCTATTTCGCGAAAGCAGTATTCTGCGCCTTATACATTTTAACACGTCTAGTCGAACGAACGAACGAACGAACGAAGTAAGTGATCCGTAAGGTTCATAGGACCGTGGGCCTTTTTAACCCTTCCCCTCCCTCTTCCCATTCCTCCCTCCAACGATCGACGAGCAAACGAGCGACGGCGATCCTCGCCATGCTACCGATGAGGTAGTGCGCGAACCGTGTCCAAGAGAATGTATCGTGCAATGATGATCGCGGAGCATCGAGGGTTATTAACATCCTAAAAGGGAAGAAGAGGAAGAAACGAACGAGGCAGATCAAAAGAGGAAAATCATCGCGGCGCAAGACGAGGCATAGAGCGAAAGAAGAAGTGGTTGCGACCGGTGGTGGTAGTAGTGCGGGCGACCACGAGAGATGGGCAAGAAGGGTTCCAAGCGGAAGACCCGATGGAGAACTCTGAGCATTGGTGGTGAGTAATATTTCCACCTTCCGTCTGCTTCTCTACCTTCGAAGGTTGCATGTTTAGTCTCTGTCTTCTCATTCGTTCCAGTGACAGTGCTCCGCCTCCTCGCGTAATCTCGCGGAACGCTTTCCTCGCGAAGCGGGCGATTCCGCGGCGCGAGTGCCGCGAAGCGTGCGACCGGTCATCGATCAACAGCGCGCGCGCGCGCGCGCGCGAGAGAGAGAGAGAGAGAGAGAAAGAGGGGAAGGGAAGAGAGGGAAAGAAAGAGGAGACAACGTTATCGCGTTATCGCGAGGAGATTCTCTGGGTCTCTTCTCTTCCTCCTTTTCTATCATCTTCAGGGTACCGATCATGTAATTTATTCCCTACGGCGGAAACGTGAACAATTTCTTATGAAGTCTGAGATATAATTGAAGGTACAGACAATGGGACAGCGGATCGATCAGATCTTTCTCTAGACGGAAATGTGAAAAAAAGTGAAAATTTTTTTTACGTATATGTACATACGTACATAAAAATTTTCACTTTTCACGCTTCAGAGAAGTTACATGATCGATACTCAGGGAATAATAGAGATTCCAACCTCTATATTAGAATAAACGATTTCTAATAGGTTGAACAATACTAATACTATATTATTTTTAATTTCTATTGCCTGTTATTACGTCTCAGGGGATTGATTATATATGGAAATGTAAGGTGGAAATGTAAGGTGAAAATGACAAAAGAACAAAATTCACTAGGGATAGACTGATAAAATTAAAAAATGTCCTAATAAATTTATTCACTTCTGTAATTTTCCATCTCGTTTCGAGATATACGACTTCCAAAAGGTCAATTGTGTATCTCAAAACATCTGGAGGGTTTGATTGTGTACCTTGAAATGAAATGAAATTGACAAAAATGAGCAAAATTCACTAAGTTGATCAATGAAGTTATAAATATTGTACCGAATTTGCTCACTTTTGTGACTTTCCACTTCGTTTCAAGATATACAATTGACCTTCAGGCTTAACTTCAATGATAAAGAAAAATTTTCATTTCGGAAGAAATTACATAATCATTTCCCAGATTTGTTTTTCGTCTCGTGTTTCTTCCACCTTCCTCATGGACGAACCGAGCCCTCGAAGAGGAGAGGAAAAATAAGAACGACTTGCTATTCTTGTAAACAATAAGCCGAGAGCGTGATGAGAATTTCATGATCATGCCGCGTGAATCGGTCTCCTCGATCGATCGTAGTAAAGTTACTGTAAGTAGAATAGTTCATCCCGTCCTTCTATAAGTAGAATATTTTATTTCATTCTCATCCTGATCATGTGGAACATCCGAGAGATCTCTTTCTGGGCTGGATGTTTTCGTAGGCCAGAGATTGCGAAACCAAATTGCCCTCCTCTTTTCCCTTCATGTCTGTGTAGTCTTCGTGTAAAAAGGAGATAAAAAATGAACGTCACGGCTGTAGAATAACAAACAAGGACATTAGTCTCTAGAACTCGAGGACTCTGTACTACGCGACTTGCGTACATTCTCAATTTTGATAACGTGTCTGTTTATTTAATCTAGTTGCGCGAATAGTCGAAACTCTTTTCGAGTAACTTAAGTTGAACTGGATTTACTTAATGCGATGTCGAATTTTCGGCTCATGAAAGCACCGGATAGAGGATTCTATAATCGCGACGATTATCTAATCGCGAGAAGTCACGGCTTCTTGGAAAGCTCACATGAATTCTAGCTCTTACTGTTTATTCCTAAAACCTTATGTCCACGATGCTAGAAATAATTCGAGACCTCAGACGAAGAAATAATTAACCTATCGCATTGTATCCAGCAAGAAGTAAAAATTTCCAGCATCATGGATGAAGCTTAAGACTGAACTTTTGACTTGCAAAAGCAACATTGTGTAGCTGCATTGAAAAAAATTTTTTATTAAAAATGAACAAACCAAATATTTTGATTATGTCAATCAGAATTTTGGTTATCGCAACTACAAGTAGATTTAACTTACATAGTAGATAATCAGAAATTTTTGTTTATTTATTTTTAACCAGAATTCCAATTAGTGCAATTAGACTCTTTTTCACGCAACCATTTATTGGAACGAAGATTATTCCTATTATTTCTATTATTATACTTTATTATATATACTTTATTATATATATTTTATTATATATATTTTATTATGTATATTTTTATTATTATATATATTTTTATTATTATTCTCATGAAAGCTTATATACATGTTCGAAGTAATTAAAGGTAATCGAAGATTTATCTTTTGCAAAGAAAAACAGAATTTAAACTCGCGCTTTGTTTGCATACGTTTATAAGATTCGATTCGATTAACATCAGTTATGTTCATTTCCACCAATATAAATTAATTTCAACCTCGATTTTACTTACTTTTTAGCATAACAATAATAATCAATTCAAGGCTAATAAGAGTCAGCGCGGGAGAAGATGCGCAATATTAATGATGACTTAACTCCAGTTTTTGTGATGTCATCTTTATTCAAAATATTGATTGTCAATACTTTGAATAAAGAAGACAATTAATTTAATTAGTTATTATTGTTATTTTAAGAAGTGAGAATCTTGCGCGCGCGCTGAAATATTCTTTTGTTTACATTTTAACTTTTTCTAAATCTTAGAATTAAAAAAAAGTACAAAGTTAAAATGAAGTTAAGTTTCTATCTAAACTGATAGAAATGATTAGTTTAGTTAATCGCAGTCAACTGGATTATCTACAATATCTATATTATAGTGAGTAATATGGCTTGGAAAGAGAATGAATAAATAATCAGTTAAACACGGTGAGAGTGAATCAACATCAACAGAATTAATTCCAATCACAACAATAGATCTCTCGAATCATGTCTCTGTCGTCCGATTTCGCGCAAAAAGCCGAAGGTTTTTCGAGAAATTCGACGCGAAACACTCGAAGTGTTGATCGTTATCGACAGCTAAACTTTCTATTCTGAAAACAAAGAAAAAAGATTCCGAATTTACGCGATCCGGATCTGCGCACGTACATGCCTAACTGCAACAATAGAAGTGTCTATCTCGGAATCTTGTGCGAAGAATCGGAGCTTTATACGAAGAAACTCGCGAGGCATTCATCGTTATCATAAGTTATCCAATTTGTTCATTCTGCCAGAACGTCGAGTCTCCGGAAAGACTTTAATCGCGGTGATTTCCGAATCTCGCGCGAAGAACTGGAGCTTTTTCGAGCGAGGAAAGAGTTAGAAGCTCGAGATATTCGAGTAATTTACTAAAGCGACAACTAAAATTCTTCTTTTCTAAATTCTTTCTACGACGGTCGAGGGAATTTCCGTCAAGAAGTTGCCTGAACCTTTCGAGAGAATTTCGATACGGCATTAGCTGTTACCAATTTCATCCTTGGGGAGAGTTTACTGAGTTTCACTTGTCTTACAACTTCATGTGATATATACGTTAACACTTAGATATTATAGAAACAGATATAACTCAATCTCTTAAATCAAATAACATTTTGTTATTTTTAACTTTCATTTATGTCAAAATGTAATCTATTTCTGTGGTTAGTTTCAAAGTAATCATTATATAAATCATGTAAACGTATGTATTTAGTAGATGACATTAAATTTGAACTAAATTATTAATATATATTTTTGAGTTAAATTGTTTATCTTTATTGTTAGTCAAAGCATGATTTTAGTTAACGATATATTGGAGCAACGACGACCTAATAGAAATAATTAAAATTAAATTTAATGGATTATAATTTGACTTTATGAATTTAACGGTGAATAATGGCTGTGTTCAGCAGAGAAAGCAGTTTTGCAACTATTATGAAGCCTACGGTGCATTTTTTCCTGCTAGATTGCCTACTTGCATTTTGAATTATTAGAATTCCAAACAGAACATAGAATTTTTATTAATTTACTAAAATGCAAACAATCCATAAGCAATTGACTGAAGATTCTTTAATATGATTGATTTATACATTTAGATCCGGCGAGGAGTTAAGGGCAAGACCAATTAGCTTGAAGAACTTTAGAATAGTTGCAAAGCTGATTTTTCTGCTGAAACAGCCCATAATGAGTGCAATTCATGATCTGCAATTTATTACTCGTATAAAAGCGCCTCCAGACATGACCAATGTACATCAATTTTACGCGTATTCACTAAATATTGGTTTGCTTTCAAATGGTAATTATATATGCATATTACATATGTGTGTGTAATATTTGCTAATGTACATTGACCATGTTATCTGAAATTGCTTTGAGGATCTTCATTGAAAAAAAAAGTTATAGGTATTAATGGCATTACTTTAATTAAAAATAATTTTGTTAATTTAATAATATTATTAATGAAACAAATATGTTATACTCTTGTTTTAATAAATGTTTATTTATTTTATTAATATTGTTATTGTATATGAATTAACCAGATTATTTTAAAAATAATGTTATATGAACAGCATTATTTTATTTCTGTCTCGAAATTCATGTTTGTCGATTTGGTCCTTTCACATTATTTACAATGTACGATTTATCATTCTGAGGTACAATTATTCACGATTATCTATCCATTCAGATTCCATGAAAAATTAATTATCATAATGAAAAGTCTATTATAATAATTAATCCAATTTTCCAGTTGTTTTAACAGTTCATTAGTATAATTACTGTAGTTGGCTTATCATATACTTTATTTCCTAAGACTATGAAATAACTAAAAAATTATCATTTCTTAATTAATTGTAGAAAAAGAAACATAGAGAAAAAAGAACATACTTTTATTCCTCTGTAATCTGCAGTTATTACATCAAAATGGCATTTTAAGATTAATATTCACCAATTTTAATGATTCCAAATGTTCGCACGTTTCAAAATTCATTTTCTACAAACTTTACCGCTGTTGTGCAAATGAGTGATACGAATAAACACGAATCTTATCGCATAAAATAGATAGCACTATGCACGAATCAACATGAATCGACTGATGTGATGATTCGCGCCCCTTGACTTCGTTAAAAACAGCCTCGCCAGCAGATCATCAGACATTATCAGTAATCAGCGAATTCGATAAATTTAAATTTGTTTATTTGTTCATGAATCTCGTACGAGTCGAGAACTGCGAATCGTAAATCACTTACGAATTATAGTCTAGCGCTTACGAATTATAGTCTAAGCTTTACAGGAAGGAGCGTAATATTCTGACTCGTACCATCGATGCATCGATCCGCCACTCTCTACCTAACTCTTTCCTCCTCTGTTCATTCTATACCTACTTACTCGCTTAGGTGTACCGCACGCGGAAAGATCGGCTCTACGACCTTCCTTCGTTCATGTTGGATTTCTTTCTTCTGGACGAGAGCTAAGGCAGTGTTTACTCTATTTGTCGGCTTATCCTTGACTAATCACTGCCGAGATATGCTTCGATTTTCCGTTCTATTAATCGCGTGGAATATTTAAGAAAAAAAAAAAAAAAAGAAAAAATTAGTTATATATGGAAATAACGATTTTATTGAAGTACTTAAAAATATACAGTGACTGCAAAAAGTATTCATACAGAGAAAATATTTTTTAAAAAAACTTTATTTTTAAAAAGTTTTTTTTTTTTTAAATATTCTCTAGTGAGAAATGAGTCATCGAATTGATGTTGAATCAATATCTATACGATGATTTCAATATCAATTTGACATTAATTCGACATTTAATTGATGATCATTTCTTGCTGTGTAATTAACAATTTATTTATAAAGAATAAAATAGATTGTATGTTTCTTAAAATTATATATACCAAAAAGATGTGTATTAATTATAAAAAATATATCATCTGAAAAATAAGTGAAAATTAAAAATTGTATTTGTATACTTAAAAAGTATTCGTAATCGAGAAATTTAGTTTCTAAAATCAAGAATATATGCGAAGCTTGTTTGTTAATGTAAGAACATAATGCATTTATTGTATAAAATTGTTAATGTTTTTTTTCTATAAATAAGATTACTTTTTTTATAAAAAATTTCCTTGTATGAATATTTTTTGCTCTCAAAAAGTAGATAGAGATCTGAAAATAATTTTGGATCATTAAAATAATTATGCATAAGAAAAATCAAGTATATGAGCAATATTGCAAAAAATTTTGACATTTCAGCAATCAGTTTAACCGTTTTATCTAATTATTTTGTTAATTCAACAAAATTATTTTTAAATCTGCTTATCTAACTAAATTTTCAGATACTTTAGCAAATCGTTCTTTTTATATGTATAGTTATTTTTTATTGATATAGAATAATAGTTCCACACAGAAAAATATGTATTATATAAACGTATTGTATAAATGTACGTATTATGCAAATAATGATTACTTGTTTGAAATATCTCAAAAGTTCATATCTATGTAAAGATATATAAGATGATCGAGATGTATATATAATCGAGACGTGAGAGAGAGTTAGAGATAAAGAAGATAAAGCCTATTCTACAATATGCTCTTTGTTTTTTGTTTCTTGCTTTTTATCTTTTGCTTTTTTCTTTTTTGCTACCATTTTATCAACAATTGTATTTCTTGCTACATATTTCTTATTTCTTTCAAAGTTAGTTAACTTTTATCTCGGATGACATAAAACAAAAAACCGAATAAGAAGCAAAAAAACAATATATCAAAAAATAGTAAAAAATAAGAAACAGGAAATAAAAACACATTGTAAAATAGGCTTAAAAGAATCCTAGTGATCAATGGCAAAGGCTAAGATATTGTTTTATTTTTGCGCCTGTGTTTCATTTGTGCAAGAGGTGAACATGTTTATGTTTTTTCCTTCAATATCTTTTAGAAATACTTATTCTGCGAGCACGTGAACAGAGTCAAAGTATTTGTGCGTCTTTACATAAATATAAACAGTCCTGTAATGTTATACGCGTGCTCTCAATTTGCTCTGATTTTTCTTTTTGTATCACTAAATGAGTACACAGACCTTTTATAACTGATTACATATCAACTTTACGAAGATTACGTGACGAAGAAGACTCGCATAATTTTAATAGTGACATATTTACGACGTAACTGCACAGATAATGCCTATCAAAAATATACTTTGACTTTAGTTAATTTACGCTGACGCTAAATGTTATCAGGGTCTCATATTTGATGTTGAAAAATATTCCGAATTTTTTATCGATTGCGAGATCGCAGTTCACACATTTTGTCAGTGGCTATATAAAAAATATAGCCACTGAAATGTGAGATTCGCACCAGTCATTTTTCAATTATCTTCTAGAAAACTTATATTCTCATATACAGTTGAAAAATTGTTTAAATTAAATTTAATACATTTCACATGTCTCAAACAGTCCATTCAAATTTTTGTATTAATTTAACACAAGATGAATATGTTAAAAACATAAATATTACATAAAAAAAATTAACACAAGAAATGTAATTTTGTTATAATTTGTAAGCTAACTATGGAAGTATACATATTTATGCATTAATAATTAAAATTTGTTAAATTAATACGTTTTATTTATTTATTCAGAATTTACGATTTAAAATACATTATCTTTATGATTTTGTTCACTTATAAATTGTGTTATTTTAATATTAAAAAATGTTGAATATCAATTTAACACAAAATATTCAAATGACATAATTACATCATGTTAAATTTAACACTTGGCTGTATTCAAAATTCAACATAAAATTTTAACAAGAACTTGAATGAACCGGTTTTAATACAATACAACGTTTTTTACTGTATACGTACTACAATGTCTTTACAATTATTGTATTTACAACATGAAAATTTTTATTCACGAGAGAAGTTTAGATCGCTTTCTATTTTTTCTACATGGAAACAATGATATATTAACAGCAGTCTAATTGAAAATAATCTTATTACTTTAATGATAGTACTAATGAAACAAATATACGCCATGCTCTTGTTTTAATAAAATATTATTTGTTTTATTAATACTGTCATTAACATGATTATTTTTAATTAAATTGCTATTGCAAATGCTGTAACATTATTTTTGTTCTGTGTATGATTGTAGCTTAAGCATAAATTCTAACTTATACATTGTAGTCCGGACGTGGAATAATTAATTTTAGAGTACGCAAATTTCATCTAACTTGTACATTAAAGTCTGTACGTAGGAAATTAGTTTTTGAGTACGCAAATTCCTTTTAGCTTATACATTAAACTCTGTACGCAGGAAATTAGTTTTTGAGTACACAAATTCCTTTTAGCTTACACGTTAAAGTTTGTATGTATGAGAATTAGTTTTTAAATGCACAAGTTCTTTTTATCTTTACATTAAAATTTGTACGCAGGAAATTTAATTTTTGAGTACACATAAAAGGTAGGATCAATCATTCTGCAAGTAACATCCCAGAACGTGTTGTAATAAATGAATACTTGAGAGAAGATAAATGACCCGCTATGATGCTGAAACGTAACGAAATGCATTGATTTAATTCGATATGATTACTTTTTATAGAATAGATATTTTTAAAAATTAACTATATTTCGAAACTGATCTCAAATAAGCATATGCATACGCATTCTATTTTTAAAACGTATTACATAATGTTGAGATAATATCATGAAAAATATATAGACGCGCCGTCGCGCGTATTTCGCGTTGCGAATAATCAGACTCTCCTCTGATTGACAAATTTTTAATAAAATATCATTGCGCAATATTAATATTTATTTAATGAGAGAAAACGATATAAATATTTAATGAGAGAAAGATATAGGTATTTTTTTTGGAAAAATAGAGAATGTATTTGTTCAAACGGAAACTTTTACTGTTTGTTCAAACGCGAAATTTTACGCGAAATTTATCTTTGATAATTGTGAAAGAGAAAGAGAAAGAAGTGGGGAATGGAGAATTAATTTGCAAAAACAATTTGTGTGGCAAATCCGTATAGCTTTCCAGCAATGTCATCTCTATTGTGCTTACTTTCCGGAGCGGAAAGAAACGTAGACTTCCGATTGAATCGACTTCAAAAATTGAAGTTGATACAAAACACATATATTCTTCTTTCATATGTATTTCTTTTTTTGTCGTGTATTTGTCTCCGTCTTGTTGTCTCAGTTTTTCAAATATGACGAAACTTTCTTAGCACAGAGTGTAAATCGCTCCGTCTCTTTCTTCCGCGTGTATCTTTGTAATGAATGACCTCATCGATGTATACACATCTTCGTCTATGCCCATCCGATGACCCGGTAGTTTTGTGTCATCAGTGTAAACTCATTTACCGAAAAGCGTTTTTTTTATCTCGTATGTTTTTCGCAATCTCGCATATGATATCTCGCATCTGATTTTCGTGGCCTCTTTTATCGCCAGAGTGTTATCTTAGACAAGAATTGATAATAATACTTAAATTAACTGCAACAAATTTTATAAAATTTGTGTCGTTGGAGGAATGTAAGCCTCCAATGACCGAATCTTTTTTTAACAAGAATTAGGAGTAATAATTATCTTTATTATAATTTGAAAGTGCGTAATAATTAAGATTATTTAAATTAAATTTTATTTGTAGTAAGTTTAATATATTTTTTTATCGGTGATGCAGTTTAGGAAAAGTTTTTATTGATATCGAATTTCGATTTTAAAAAATTAGTTCAATGCTTAAAATATAAGAAAAATTATTTATATTTCTATGAATTGTTTTACTTCCAAAATTTATCTTTAAAAATTTATCAAAATTTTCGAATTTTGACTATTTTTAAATACTATTTAAAGTTTACAGTTTAAACAAATTGAAGATTCAATTTAAATTTGTTATTTTGCAAGTATCATCTATTATTATATCAATTCATTCATTGTTAGTATCATTTATCATTACACCTGTCAGAAGTAAACCATCTGTATAATATTGTTCTAATCATAATAATACAAACTGCATGATTGTTTATGAATATTCTAATTAAGTTACAGTCTTATCGGATTATAAAACGATATTATTGAGCACTATATCATATATGAAGTATAATGTAATATATTAGGTGTTGGAATTAATTCGTAGCGTTTTTTAATGAAAGAATGTTATTTATTTCACATGAGCATTAAAAAATACATTAATGAAAGTACTTCCCATCACTTGTAAAATTAATTCCAACACCTAATAGTATAATATAGTATAACTATCATATAAATTCTACAAATATAAATATAATATATAAATAATTTTATACAGATAAAAACCTTAATGACCTTAATGACCTAGTTTACGATTTTTTATTATTATTATATATTACGACACACGTAGCGACAGATAAAAATTTATTTTATTTTATTTCGTGAATTTTATTCATTTTTATTTATTTCTCTCTTCAAATATTTTAAATTTATAATTGCATTTAAATTTTTTCGTTTTTATCCGATTGAGAGAAATAATATGAGACAGTAATTCGAACTTTTATCGTCTACAAAATTATTGGACCGACAAGTGCTACACTTGCAATTAATGATCTGTGATAATTATTACAAAAGAAAATTTTCTCGCGCGGTTCATGGTCAACGTTAGCAAATACAAACACATTCGAGCACACTAGGTCGCAGAGCAGCAATGAGTTGTACGTCTTGATATAGGGGCAACTGCCAAATGTAATAGTGCCGTGTTTCATAACGTCGTAGTAGGGGGAAACAACTATATATACGCGTTATGTATTGTAATAATTATAGTGAACAGTCAAAAACAGTGTTGTATAAGTCGCAGGCGCCATCGATCGTTTTAATCTTTTGTAAATCTTTATGGTTTTCCTGCAATTACACTATTAAATTTATCTATTAAATTTATAATGTCAATTATATCCAATATGAGTTATTTTTAATCATTTCTATAGGTTATCTGCTTCTATTTAATATGCTTTAATTTAATTAATGGAGTCAAATTGGAGCATATTGAGATGTATAATAGATGATCTATAGATTATATTGATTACAATTTAACTCAAGAAAATGTATTTTATTTAATATTCTTTATTAATTATTTTAATATTCTTTAAAATGCATTTTACATTAATATGAACGTTGTTTACTTTGAAACTGATCACAGAAATGGATTATTTACATACATTTTGACACATACAGATTGAAAATAATAAAATGTTATTTAACTTAAAGAATTGCTTCTTTGATGTCTAACAATATACTGTAATAGAAATAAAGTTATATTAGCAACTTCAGTATTCTTAGCATCATAATTCCGCAAGAGATAAAATTTAATTATTATCAATGGTATTGAAATGTATTAAGAATTGTATTGCATAATTCTTGCATATAGATATTTAAAACTATATTGCAACATTAAACAATACTTATGAACTTTGAACTTCGTTTTTATATTTGTCTTTTTTTTCTCTCAATAATTTATCTTTGAAAAGATGGAGAGTATATATATATATATACACACACACACACACACACACACACACACACATACACAAACGATAATATTCTAAAAAATAGAAATGCAAATGAAAACTAAGACAATATTTAGGGATGACTTCTACGTTTGATTAAAAAATGAAAATATAGAATTTAATATTTTTTGATATCTATATAGTAGCTCCTGGTTTTCCATATCGTGTCATAAATTAAATATAAAGTTTTATCAGTACAATAATCCTATACGAGCAGCTACTGTGATTAGATTAAAATATATTTGATATCGAATTGTATCTTAAGGCCATCTATGGAAATTATTTCTGAAATATTCTAAACAGTATAAATATATTTTGTTACATTTTAATTTTATATTGTTACATTTAAAAAGGAATATGTAATAGCCATTATAGACAATATGTCAAAAATTAACGTATGTTAATAATTCGATAAAATGTATGCAGCTTAATTGATTTATTTATAGTAATAATTTCTTTAAATAAAGTTCAAAGAACTACTATAACTAAACAGAAGGCACTTCCAAGAAGTCAAATGAAGAATTTAAGCAAAACATATATATTATCACTAAACAAGATTTGGAAGATTGCCAGTTTATCGCTTGAATATTTAGACAGTTGAGCTTAATGAGTTAAAGCATAGTAACTACGATAATGCAAATTTACGGTCAATTGTAGAACACGATTCTCAATGAAATCGTTTCATTGCATGCAGTTTCCAATTAAAATGAAGTCTAGTGTTTCTTCAAGCATTATTTTTATTTTATTGTTTATTTCTATTTCATTCTATACATATTCACGTCGTGAAAAATTCTTCATTTACGAATCGTGGAAATTATTTTTCTTTATCAAATATGGTATATTTAAGCAGTTTGGAAGACTGTCGGTATAAAAATTAATAACGTCGTCAATAATACATATACATGATAATGGAGATTTGCTTCTCAATAATTGCATGGCACGTCTAATTAAATCAATTAAACTGACGACTGTCCTCGAGGTATTTCTATGGTCGTGTCTGCGAATAACACAAAGTTTAAAGCGACATAGCGTATAATTTTGGGCAATCTATCATTTCCGAAACTTGTCACTTCCGAGACAGTTGATGTCATCATCTCATCTTGCAACCATAAATACATCGAGCATCATTAATTGCGAGCTGTCAAATAAAAATTTCAGCTATCAACTATTCATGTGTTACATGAACATAATATATATTATATAACAGAATTTTATAGAATTTTTTTCTATTTCTGTAACAGAATTCTATTTTGTAATAGAGTTTTCCACACGGAATAAATGATATTAACAGTATAATCGACAGCAGTTTAATTGAAAATAATCTTGTTAAATCAATAATGGAATTAATGCAACAAATACGCCATGCTGTTTTAATAAAATATTATTTGTTTCATTAATATTGTCATTGAATTAAACAGATTATTTTCAATTAGACTACTATTGGCTAATGCTTTTAATACATTTCTCGTGTATACATTTTTAGATCTGTCGTTTATGTCACAATCAAATTTGTTGCGTTTTTATTTTTGCCTATATTGGAAAAAAGAATAGTATCATTAATGGAATTCTGGTTGAAATGGACAAATCCGAATTTTCTGTTTAAGTCTATTTTTAATTGAGAGAGAGAGAGAGAGAGAGAGAGAGAGAGAGAGAGAGAGAGAGAGAGAGAGAGAGAAATAATCAGGATCTTCTGGTTCATTTTTACTAGAAATTTTTTTCAGTATTTCGCCTCGAGTTTTTATATAACTTCGTGTATTTCTGAATAATATCCAGTAAATTCTAAATTTATCTCATTGTTGACGTTACTTGTTAAAAACAATAACGACTTGAAATAGCATCGCATTTTTTTTTTTTCGTAAAAGTTCACGTTGTAAAGATAAGATAAATGTCTTCACAAGCCGCATTGCGAGTTCCTAGGGTCGAGAGAGGGAAACTCCCGTTCAACTCGATACCGGAGCAAATCAATAGTTAGGCGTCGCGTCTCTCGATCGTCGTCGAGCTGCATATAGGAAATGGAATGCCCCGCCGAGCATGTCGGCTGAATGAAATACAAAACAAAATCTCGGACAAAGCAATCATTTCTATCTCTCGTCTCTCGAGAATCGTCGTGGTTTTTATTTTCCAGATGGAATTTCTGACTTTGAGTAAGAGTTTGTAATAAATTGCTTTCACAAGCTTAGCTTGACATATATTTTATTCAAGCACACCTGATGGAATCCTCTTATGGGTACCGATAAATAAAGTCGTATTTCCAATTACATATATTTTCTTATTAATATTTTATTTTAAAACTTTTCTCTATAGCATTTAATGACTTCCTCTGTTAAAGATCTGCGAAAAATGTTTTTTTAAAGCTCTTTAATCATATTGAAAAGCCAAACGATATGATCGTATAATATATTTGAACGGATAGCAGGGTTAACAGCCTTTTTCTTGCAAAAGCGTTGACATTTTACAGTAGGTATCTATATCGTTTATAGAAACGAAAGTACTGTAATAAATTCGCAATATAAATGTCAATATATGAATAATATCGAAAAAAAAATGAAGTACTCCAGTATTATCGTTAACCTCTTTTTTTACGCATCAAGTATATCCGCACTTTTTATTTGACATTTGACAGACACTTTTTGACACGTGCTCTTGTTGATTATTGATTAATACAAAAAAAGCCTATGATGAATATGTACTGAATTTATAAAATTATGAATTATGTATAAAAGATCAAAAATATTCTCAGTTCTGACTACTTTGTGAGAATATCGGTTTTTTGAAAACTTTGAGAAACACTATTTTTTATTCAGGTAAAATCCATGCGTAATAAATAATCTTGAGAGTCTCTTTTTCCTCTCTCTTCTCTCTCTCTCTCTCTCTCTCTCTCTCTCTCTCTCTCTCTCTGTCGTGTGAGAATCGATCGCATCTTAAATTTCTTATATACATCGGCGGACATCGCGGTAGTGCAAGCTGCTATATAGTACCATAAGTGATCGACTCTTACTACTGCGATACATGCACGCCACATTTCTCCGAGCGTCAGAGTTCGTCGAGAAAGTGGCATTATCTTCTAGTATCGTTTGCAATGCAAATAGTATTTCTATATATTCAAATGCAAACTCTCTTTCCCGTTCGCGGATAATCTCCTTGACAATTGTGCATTCATATAATATTGATTGATGATAAATGTTGATAAAATGATAAATGTTGATCAAAACTTTTAGATATGCAATAATGAGAATGTTTAAATTATGAAATAGATAATTACACGGAAAGAACGACTTTGCTAAAATATTATATCTTAAAAATTTAGCTAGAGAAATAGATTCTGAATAACTTCTTTACTGGAAATGTACAAACAAAAATTTGAAAAGTGCATACATGTGCAAATGAGCATGCAATCGAATAAGCTAAACTTAATTTTTTTTAATGTTGGGAGGCTAATTTTCTAACGGTTAATAACAGCTGGTTTGTTACTTTATATTAAATATATAAATCACAAGAATGCTGTACATAACAATATACGCGATGCATTTTATAAAAATCAAAGAATTTTTATATAATTGTATAATTATATAATTGTATAATTATATAATTTGTGCTGCCATTTTTATTGTTATTAATAGAATTATGTTCAGAAATAAAATCAATCATAAATATATCTATCATAATATAAATTAATCATATAAATATCAAACTAATCATAATATAAATATATCTAATCATAAATATATAATTTATTTGTTTTTTTTTCTTTTGTAAAACTTTTATTGAGAAGATATAAATGAATTTAATCAATTTCAATAATTGGCCAAAAAATCTCTAAAAATTTTAATGAAACGCTTGGTTATCTGAAAATATTTCAAAACGAATATAATTACCGTATCTTTTCCATTATTATTGAGCAAATTTTTTGACCTTGTGCTTAAGTAATTAGAATTGATGTCTAGACGAAATTGTGTTCATCAGGATCGATAGTTCTAGTATACGATGTGAACTTTCGGACGTAACCGAAGTTCACGTTGCAGACGCAGCGAGAAGCTAAGTATAACATTAACAAAGTAGAAAAACGAAATAGAATATGCATGCATGCATGCATGCATGCATGCACGCATGCAAGCACGCACTTATGTCTGTGAACAGAAGTTTCGTCACACGATCATTACGTAAGTTCTTACAGCATTTTCCACCGAACGTCGAACCTACGAAAAATAGTCTATTTTAGAAGGCGATGTTATAACATGAATTATGAAATGCAATGGAATTAAGGAAATACGAAGATAAACCGATTTATTTGTCTTATAATTTAGACTTAGATAAATCGGAAAAACCGGAAGAATAATGATCGAGAAAGATTAACGAGATATTATGTGTAGAGATATCGACGGCATTGTATTGTTAGAAAAAAAGAGTCGTATTTTTCTTTGTTAATCGAATTACTTTTTGTTAATTAAAAACTTAATCTTTTAAATTTTTCTTTCTTACTTCAAAAGCAAGACACAACTAAAAAAACGCGTTTAAATTATTGCCATATAAACGAATTAAGCGAACATTACCTTATCAATTATTAAAATGAACTGACTTAACTTCACCAAAATTGTTAAAACTATTACAATTTAAAAAGAAAAAAAAGTTTTTAAAAAGGCTTTAAAAAGTTCTTAAAATCATCACAACTAAAAAAGAGTGGTTTTTTTAAGGGTTGTAAAATGAAATTTGATTATATTAGAAATTCTTTTCGCTATAAAAGGAAAAGATGATTCATGATCATCAAAGTATTCATTTAGAATAGTATATAAAAATACTGTTAAATATTTAATTGAAAAGTTTACTTTTTATTTGTTTATTAGTGTAATAACTATGTAATTAAAAATAAATATGCTTTTGGTGTGACATTGATATAATAATTGCTTCGATGTGACATTGATACAAGATTAATGGAAATCAATGTAAGAACTGAAGCGAAACCTAGTGGAAATAATTAATATAAAGGTCGTAGAAATGTTAGAAACAATTACCTTTCGCTAATGAGAGGAATGCATCGGTCGATCTGCTGATCACGTTTCATCCGCTTTATCACACTCTAAAACCAATCGTCCTTTCGATCATTTCGCTCCAATTAAACTATAATACAATTAGAGATGTTAAATTGAATGATTAATGCAAGGAACATAAGAGAATATTTTGCACTTACGTAATTAAATTTAATCTGCAAATGTTATTTGCTTACCCTATACAAGAAGTGACCAAAATTACATAAAATAAAAAGATAAGATTAGAAATACGTTATTACATAAAGTTTTCTGTCTTCCGCTTACGTCGGTGTATTATTTCGTGCAGGTGCATAGAATCTGCAACAATAATAAATATTACATATAGCACGAAGGGAAAAAAAAAGAGTCTTTCCCCCCCCCCCCCTCTCTCTCCCCCTTTTATGCGTACACATCATATCGTATTGTAGCACAAGAGTGATGTTTCCATACGCTGCACGTGTTTAAGATCGTAGACCTTCCTGACGAATTATGTTACGACAAATTACGTAACGACCTCGCCGCGGTTACTATAATAAAATGCAGCTTTGGGTGCAACTCATGTCGCGCGCGTGTGCGTCTGCATGTGATTGTGTACACGTCGCGAATACGCACGCATCGAGGTACCTAGAAGTGCGTGGAATGGAGAACCGCGAGTTCGGGTTATGAATAGCACGTGAGTGACCACGAGGTTCTCGTCACATGCTCGCGGACGAGTTTTCCGGAGCCGTTGTCACGAGCGGCGACGTCCGCATTTTGAGTCGGCAACAGCATTTTCAACACGATCTTACACAACCGACCGAGTCTTTCGAGTCTGAGGTATCACACGTGATTCTGTCGAGACAGCACACAGTATATCAATTTCTCATGCCTATTCATTCTACATGTCCAAGAAATTAATCTTCATTTAAAGTTAAGCTATATTGAAAGAAATGGATATCAATCAGAGATTATTCACATGTAATTAATAAATTAATAATAACGCCTGAATATATATTATAATTCTTATCACTGAAAACATTATTCGTCTTCTAATTTTTTATTAAAAAAAAATGTTCTCTAAGTTAGTTATAAAATCTTTTACAAAATTTATCGCGTGTTTGCAACTTTATATTGGCAAAAATATTCGTTGCTCGTTAAATAGGTGCGAAAGACGTGCAGCGCCTGGAAATGTTAATAATAGATCTTTCCCAGTACAGTCTTAGAATCTGTCATAAAATTTGCAGTAAGCCGCTTTGCGACGCTCTGTCTCGACCCCCGCAACAGCCAAGACTGTTCATTGCCGGATTCGCGAAACTGCCGAAGGCACAGCGCGTCTAGGATTGTTAATAATAGATTCACACTAAGAGAATAGTGCGTGTCACGTTATTTGCGCGCGCGGTGTTCCGCAGAACACATTTGGATTTTACGTGCTATTTTTATCTATCGATACTGTCCGCCACATTTACGGTCTCCGTTCGTCACACCATCGCCTGTTTTGCTCCAGAATAGTTATTTTACGGTCTTTTAAGCGTCAAACTACGCAGTTATATCGGCAATTAACATTCCTCATACTGGCAAGCGTTTTATTTTAGCCGCTCTTTTTTCCGTAGATTTTCGCCTTGTAGTACCTTGAAAGGTCAAAGAACTTTTTGGACCATTTGCCAATTCGAGTATTGCTAATACAATACAACTCTTTCTGACACAATGTTGTGAAAATTACAGAAGGAAAGTTGAGAGATGCATCAGGTGATATAAAGATGAATCAGGTGATCAGAAAGGTTTCCTGTTCGCAATTCATTTGAAATAAAAATGAATCTCTCTTCTTTTACATGAAATTTTTGAAGGAATTATGTCTTAACCGTGTACACTGAGAAAAAAATGGTTGCAATATATATATATATATAAAATTTTCAATTTCAAACATGTATTTTTTTATAGAACTGTAAATGTAACTATTATTATTGGATAACAGTAATGACTGTAAAAATGGAGCTCCTAATTAATCGTAATTATTTTATCATATAATTATTTTATCATGTAATTATTTTATTGCGTATTTATACAGATAGATGCACTTTTTTCTTTCAGTGTAGTAATTTCGAATTGTATTTGCTAACATAATAAAAAAACTTGTTTAATTTTTATTAATTTGATGACTTTTATCTATACATACTAATTGATCTAATTAAACGGTTGAAATTTTCGATAAGTCATGTTTCTATTTGGCTGTTTCTATTTGGCTGTTTCTATATTGATTTTTTTTATTCACAACAACAATTGATCAGTCAAGATGTTTCCGGTAACACGGTACTTTTAAATTGGATCGATATCCTCAACCATTAACGGAAAATCTATACGAGATTAATTGGCAGTGCACTTTTGCGCAATACGAAACAATTGGCAAACAGAGCGTTCGCTTCGTACGATTCATTGAGCATATTTGACACAGACCTTCTGATACATTACACTCTGGCGTATTCTCGCGGTATTTTTTGAACTATATATATTATGCCGTACTGTTTTCGAGCATGAGCTAACAATAAATTGGCGTGCGTATAAATTCCAATAAGGTGTTTGCGTCCCAAGAGTTACATAATACTTTCATTGTCACGCATATTGATCGATAGCATAGTATGGTTGAAGTAATGCAACATATTCGTATAGTTAGCGTGTACCATATCATACCAGTTTATGAACTTGACACTTAATCTGGTACTCATTTATCAGAGATATACGTGCTATCTGTGCATATCACAGTGTACACAACTTAAAGGAAAGTATTTCTTGACCAGTCTTTGCAAAACAGATTGAACATCAGTTTGAAAAGGTTTTCGATCAAATCTATCTTTGAAAACTTATTCGCGTTTTTTAAACATTTATATCAAAATGGAAATAGATAAAAATAGATAAATCGATACTATTTATTTTTTTCTTTATACATATAATTATTAATGAACTTGGATTCTGAGATATTCAATTAATCTAAATATAAATTTTAAATGTTGTTTTAACTTTAAAATACAACACGTTTGATTGATAATGCAACATTCTAAGTTATTCACGTAATGTATCTTACATAATATTGTTTGAAGGACAAGTGTACTGTAGTTTCTAACAAAACTGATTTCTCAGTGTTAATATTTTTGTCAAGCACAGACGTTCAAAAAAGTTATATTAGAATATAACCATTCTTAGCTTTATGATTATCATAAAAAAATTAGATTTGTCAAATAATTTCTTATGCTTATATCATTTGAAGATTTTATTATATGAGTTTATATTTTATGAGTTTTTTATTTTATGAGTGTTATTAATTTCAAAATTCAATTAATCGCTTACGTTCCGATATTGGATTTTTTTAAATACATATTAATATTGAACATAGACAGTATCGGATTTGAACTCCTTGAAATAAATTGTAATATCTGTATAATATAAACTAGATGATAAATTAGATCTTTTTAATATAGTATGTAATTCTTGAAGGTACACATAAATTGTTTATTCCAAGTTGAAAAATACGATAGTTTGAAAAAATCTTAGCATATCGTTTCTTTTTAGACGTTTTTTGTAAGGTGCTTTTACCTTTTTTTTAATTCTAATTATAAATATTAGCATTTATTTAGTAATATTTAACACTTTAGACATTTAATATTTTTAATTAAAATTTTAATTAACGAGAAGGAAAATAAATTGATGTTTATAATAGACGTAAGACTTTTCTCATGTTAATTCCCTTAAGAGGTATAGAGGGTTAATGGCCTTTTGCGCCAGAGACATATCACATTTCTCTAACTAATCATTTATATATCTTCTAAAAAAGCGAACAAAAAAACCATACCAAGAATTTGAAACTTTCAATGTGTTTAATAGATATTACCAAAGGTTGTCACAATATATTTTTTGTGATTTACCACATGTACAGGGATTAAAGATCAAGTTACAAAGCCTTACGAAAAAAACATCCTAGGTCTATTTTATATCTCAAAACTGTACACTATTATTGACACTGTTATTGACACTGTTGTTTATGTATTATTATGTATTTATTTTATAATGCTTTTTTATTTTATTTAGTTCCATAAATACTAATTTCATTTTATGCAAATATATATTATATGTTCAGTAATAATAAATTCACAATTTATTAATGACTAGATTTTCTGCGATCGCGACAATTCGTTTTTTCACAAAAAATGATGTGTGAAGTTAGAATCTCATTTCGTGGAAAATCATTAATTATTCAAACATTTTTTTGAATTATTCTAGACATCTATTATGAAACAAGCCGGAATGAATTCCGATCGGAATTATTCCGAATACTAGTTGAATATTTATTAATATAAACATATTAATAAATTAATAAACACTTATTAATATAAACATATATTTATTTAGTCTTATAACAAGAATTATTAATTTGATTTAACTATCATTTTTTTATTTATTAAATATTTATTTATCGTAAGTAAATGTTAAGTTAGTCCTATTTAAACAAATATTCATTAAAATTTAGTACATTTTTTCTCAGCAATGTCTTAAGATGTTAACATTTAGTGATTATTTATATGACATGTTAAGATGACTATACTAAGACAAAAAACCAATCGAATAGCATACTTAGACAATAATTAATTGTACATGTGTTTTATGTTAGCAAAAAAAATAATAAATGATGTAATGATAATTTTTAATTGTAAATCGCAAAGTCCAAGACAAAGTCCCAATCAGTTCGAAGAACTCGCTTCGCACCTTGAGATGTGTTAACTAGTTAAATCATCAGGTCACTCGTTATTTCTGTTCAAGATTGTACAGTTTCTTGACAGTAACAGATCCAGTTGGAAAGTAAATCGGTAAAGATTAAATTAAATATGCGGAGGGAGAGCATTGGCTCTATGTTTTTGACAATGTGTCTAAGCTGTTCTATAACAGTCCAACGTTCCAAATCATTATGCTTCGACTATTCATGAAGCATCGTCTTAGGCGTCAACCTGCCACGAGGACGGCGAGCAAAGTGCGTTTACCGTTTCGTCATCCTTGAAGCTTCTCGTCGTATAACGACAGACGTGCGGCTTTCGTCAAATCATAAATCAACGCTCATTTTCTTCTATGCCTGATTCCTCTGTTCTGACTGAAATTATGAAAATTCGTAAATAAAGTAGATATACAGGGCGTTTCGAAAATATCCACATCTCTTGATTCATTCATTTTTAATTAGAAATTTTTCTCAATGTAGTAAAATGTTAAGTTTCTTTAATTTTATTTATTAAAATTTATAACAGTAAAGAAAATGTATCTATATACATTTTATAGAAATATTTCTTATATTTTTCTTTATTTCTTAGACATCTTATATCTTCTACATACTTGCATATTGTAGCCAAGATATAATATTCCAACATGATACCCGAGCATATTCGAGTAAGGAAAGTAGTTAAAAGGTTGAAGAGATCGAAACCGCTTTTAAAATAGCCGAGGAACAGGAAAGGCGAGCTCGCGAACCTTTCTTCGCGAGTACCTTGTAGGCGACGGGGAAACGTCTGCTGGCACAAAATCGTTCGCGTTGCACAGTCGCAGACGACTGCGGAAAATCGAAGCGGACGAGCATCGTGACGCAGTGCACGCCGCGCTAGTGCAGTGCCGCCGGGACGACCTTAGAGGATTTCGCGGCTTCTCGTCCTGATGGAAATAGTGCGCGACCGGTATGCATTACTCGTGCGTGCCCACAGACAGCAAGAAAAATCCCAAATTCGATTCTTGTTTGGCGACGACGTCACAAAAGGAAGCAACGTCTTCGAAACGGGCGCGACGGTCTGTCGTCCGTCCGTGAAAACTCCATTTTTGGCTTTAATGAGATCTTGCGTTGACCGAAAATATCTAAAATTGATCCTCAAAAACACGGGTGCGGCGATCTCTGTATTGTCTTTCAGGGTGTTTATTGTTTGGAAAAAACCTGGAAAATTTACAATTTTCAAGGGATCTCTTCTTTATCTCTGAAAATCAAAGATATCATTTTTATGAAATTTTATCAGTACTAAAAGAATTTTTTGGAATTTTACTTATTTTGTTTCTTCTTTTGGAAATGTTCTTTTTTAATTATTTTTTCTTGATAATGCAAAGTGTTAATAATCAGTTAGCAATAAGTATGGCATACATATTTATGTATATTTACGTTCTTGCGTGTCCTTGCGAATTTTTATAAAAAAAATTAAGTTTGTAGAAGGCAATATTCATCAAAAGAGAATAGATCATTGATACTATATTGTAGTGAATCTTTCCTATAAATTTCATGGCTCCAATTGTAAAAAATGATAGATATAATCGGGAATTCCTGTCTTTTAATTTATAATACACAGTAGTTTGTTTGCGTTACTTACATATTAATCTATTTCAAAGTTGCAATAATAAAATTTTTTTAATTTTACTTGGAACTTTGAATAAAAGTACCTAAAAAATTTGGAAACTTTCAGGGACTAGGGAATTTTTTTGTAAGAGTTCTGTAAACATTCTGGATTTATTTTTAATAGAAAGTTGTCCTTGATGAAAAATCGATAAACAAAAAGTTTCGATGATTTATCATGAAGTAGAAAATTGTTCGCGAAGAAACTTTATCTTGAGGCACGAAGTTTTTCCCGAAGAAAAGAATTCTATTGCTCATCGCCATGTCACTTTCATACGATTATGTAATGTCTTTTTGCCTGGTTCTTTATGATACTTTCTGTTTAAATTTCCGAATATATTACATTTGAATGAAGAAATATTCTTTTATGTGATAAGAAAAAAATGTATAAAGAAGTCAGGATATACTCTAATAAAACTTTTAAAGAAATGTACTTCAAAGAGTATTTTATCTCTACTAGATAAGATCCAAACTTTCTAGGTAAATTAAAACATTTCTGATTAATATAAAAGATGGTTTCGAAATTAATTGTGAAGTACCTGTAGTTGATTAATATTAATAATTAGGAATAAGCAACAATCTAAATTTAGAATAGAAAACACATAAATAATTTTTTACTCCATTTCAAGGTTCTGTATATTAATTTTCAATTTGAAATTCGATTCACATAAAAATATACAATTACAATCGACAATTATAATTTGCTAGTCATAAAACGTATTTTCTCATCAATTCTTTTCTTAAAAATTTTTTATAACGCATAAATCACGTGAATATAAAACGGTGAATTTTTTGAAAATTACAAGTGCGAGCAATATTATACAACATTGTAAGGCATGTTTGGGCAACAAAACACGGTTCAAGGAAAAATTATTTTCGACACCAAGGACGATTTTTCGTAATGTATGATCCGCATAATACATGACGAACGTACAATGCTGAGAATTGAGTATGTTTTTTTACAAGATGCAAATGCAATGAACACGGATCTACTTATTAATATCTCAGTATATCTATATTGTATAAAAATTGGAATTTGAGAGATAATATCTGAGTATGAAGGATATGCATTCGATGTACACCGCGAGTACTAGTCCGCTTGCACGATCAATGAAATGTACCATCTAGATATTAATACACTTGCACGATATCTAGATGTTTTAACGCACGGTTCGCTTGAAATGTAAACCAAGACGGAATCTGGAACGAGAATGCGATATGTCGTATGTTATGTACATGTGTTGGGACGACGCTCGGCATTACGTTTCAAAAATAATTCGTCTCGCAGGCTGAATGATTTGTAGATAAATTGCTTCTTTTCGCTCTTTTTTTTTTCCAATTTTTCTGTGTATTATTAAAGATATTTATAATAGATATTTCAACATAACAAAAAAATTGTGAAAAAATTCGGATTATTCTAGATCATATTTAAAAGTAATACAAAAAAATTGACGCCAATTTACCATTTGTATTGAAGTTATTTCAATAAGTAGTATTTTTTTTATCTGTGCTCTAATAGAAATGTATGGAAATGTATATCTATGTATTATAAAATATTGACACAGGTTTTAATTTTTTAATGTAAATATTTCAAGTATGATTTTTTTATGTCAAGTTACATTGCGATGTGAAAATTATATAGTTGTTTTATAAATAAATTTATTATAAATTTATTTATTTATTAAATATATTATTTATTTTTAGTTTCCTAAATCTTTAATTAAAGAATAATAAAAAATTTAAAATTTTTTTTATAAATATTTTAAAGTCGGTATTTAAAATGACTTATGCAAAATTTGCGATTCACCGAAAGGCTATATTAATGGGAAGAGATTGCGTTAATGAAAACAAATAAAATAAGAATTGAGAGAAGCTAAGATCTTTGAAAAATCCGATATAATATGATATGATATAATAATTATAAAAATAATGATAATTGGATAAAATGGCATGAATCGCAAAATATTTTTAGCTGCAATATATGCCTGCCTTCCTGAGATACTAATTTCCTTTCAGTATCACACATTATCAGCACAAATTAGCACTTCATTTAGTGATTATACTATAATTGCTCTCAGTGAACATTCGCGTTCCAAATTAGAAAAATGTGTTGCTTAGTCTTATTAGAAAATCGTCTCAGAAAAGTAACTGGCAGGTTTAATAGTGCAACAATTATTTGCCTTCTGACTTTCACAATGTAAACGTTAAAGTGAGAATTCATTGATATACTTGATATTCTTTATCGACAATGACTTGAATCCCGTTTCATATTCCACAATAAAGTTACACAAATATGAAATTGCCATTGAATAAAGTATACTTTTTCAATCTTTTACTGTTATCTAAAAGCTGTGAATTAATGAAAATTACCACTGTTAACTTTCAACACGTTTCTTCTTTAGAAGAAACTCTCTCAGTTTCTTTTTTAAAAGATTCAAGATTTAATAATTTTATTTAAAGCGATACTTAATATAGAAGTAACAAATCGTCTGCCTGGATGTAATGAAATTTTCATTCTCAATTTTACCGAAATGAAATATTTAAATAATATTGGAAGTTCAAATCTTGAGTAAGGCGATATTTTTGGCAAAAAATCTTTTGTAGTGTTTTAAGATGTTTATTAGCATCATTATTAATTTGATGGTCAATATATCTAATGTTATTTCCAGCTTTAATTTGATTGCGTTTCGACAAATCAAATCGACATGCTTATAACTGAAAAAAATTGTAAATATTAGGTGTTGGAATTAATTCGTAGCGCTTTACAAGTGATGGGAAGTACTTTCATTAATGTATTTTTTAATGCTCATGTGAAATAAATAACATTCTTTCATTTAAAAACGCTACGAATTAATTCCAACACCTAATATATATGAGTATTATTAAGGACCAAAATTCGCTTCTCGAAAATGGAATTCTTTCTGTTATTTGAAATATAATATCTTAATCTATTATCTTGATTTATTTATTTTGCCATTACATTTTAACGTTTTTTTTTTACATTTATTTGTATATTTCGATTAATGTCTATAGGAATTAATCTATAATACCGATTCAGTTCGTAAAGAATTGATCGATTGAAAATGAAGGAATCAGGACGATTTTTCATTCGTACTCAGATGAAGACATCAGTCGCCAATAGCTCGGTAGCCTCCCTGGTAGCCCGTTTTCTATTCTAATTTCGATGCTATTCTGGTACCAGTGGAGGCAGCCAATGGGCAACTCGTCCTCCCGGCTACCGTACGCGCAAATACATCCCTCGCGGGCTCTTCGCTCTTCGTCTCGTCCGGTGTGTCTCGCACCCCCTTCCCCGTACCGATTGCAGTCGTTCTCGAGGCATCGTGTGCGATGCATATTACTTGTTACTGCCATCCCTTTATCAGTGACCGCGGTGAATGTCCCTCGTGAATCGATCTCTCGATTTACGTCAAGCACCAAACGTTCAAAACGAATCGATCGGTCGGAACATCTTCGAGGAGCGGTTTTGCTCGTCGATCAATCAGGAAAATCCTAAAGGGAAGATAACATCAAGGGTGCGATGCAGTGGCGTCGGCAGAAGAAGGTCACCCACGTGATCGGATCCTCGAATCATGTACTGCTTTTAGCGAGGTACCAAGATGGTACGGAAACATCATTTCAATATAATTGCACGTGACGATCGTAATTTGTTGTGTAAAATATTGAATCGATATACACAAGGTGTTTTTAAATAAGTATGAAAAAGGACAAATCATATCGAAAAAGACTTCAGTGAAATTGGCTGAAATTGTGATAAATTATTTTTTTCTGGTCTGAATTTGATTAAAGTCATTTTTTTCATATGATTTGTGCGGGGTCCTTTTAGGAGATAATTCTTTGTTAAAAATTAAAATCTTTCCTTGAAAAATTACACTCCTTCAAAGGAAGAAGTAAAAATTAATTTTTTTTTTAAATTTTAAACAAAAGTTAGGAAAATAAAATTTAGCAGACATTTTTCACTAGTAAAAAGGATATTTGGGGGATATTTATTAATATTAAAAAGAAAAAATAAAAATTTAATTTTTATCTCCACCTTGAAGGAGCATAACTTCTTAGGAAAGGATAGATATAGAAGTACATATTATGAAAAACCTTCTTAATTTTTAAAAAATTATTTCCTAAAATTTTTTGCATTTATTTAGAAACACCTTGTATAAAAAGCGTCGAGATTTAAGCAGAGAATGTAGAGAAAGGTGAAAGAAAACTATGTGAAATTTCTCTTATCGTAGTTTGTATATAAATTAAATAATTCATTCGCTTCATTCATATCATCAGTTAAATAATTAAATAATTAAATACACTTTCTGAAGTACAATCTCGAAGCTATAAAATGTGAAATTCGTTACAATTTCGAGATTTTTAATTTTTTAATTTATCCATTTTTATTATGATTGTACTTTTAATGATGTCTATAATTCTATTATTATAATACTATACATATTAAACTATTGTGTTCGTACATATAAAATTTTGAATGAGGCAAACATAAAGCGCATCAATTTATGTACATATTTTGCATGAATTAGTGTTTCTTTTTTTTTCTGAATGTAGCGCTCTTATACAATACTGCTGTTTAACGATCAATTTCACAAACACTTCCTGTGTGATACAATCAATTTCATATTGTATTTAGAAGGATATATGTAGTTTCGTGCGTTAAATATAACGTGCGAAGTGATTATTTCAGAGACGTCACGGAAATATCTTACATTTTCTCTTGTTATTAAACGCGACTGACAACCTACAATTACGAATTCACTTGCTTACTTTTTACAATTTAAATTATGTATTATGCGAATGAAGCGTCGATTTCCTAGATATTGAATTTGATGTTTATAATGTTAAATATAGTGAATGAAAATCTGAATATACATTTTTGCGGAAAGAACGATTTTGCGGAAAGAACTGAAGTATTTAAGTATTTACTGAAATATCTCATTAAAACATAACTATTCAGTAAACAAATAAAAGAATGTTTTTAGCCAATAATATATAATAGTGGTAAAATACAATGTGTAATAACAAGTCGAAAAGTAACAGTTTTAAAACACAGTTGTAAAAAATGTACAATACAGTAGCCACAGAATAAAATTAAACTTGCTAAGCATGACAAATAGATTTTAGTATATTGCGATGTCAGAATTTAAATTTGAATTTAAATTCTGATATGGCAATGTGCTGACTACCATGTTGTACATTTTTTAGAAGATTTCTCAGTCATTCAGTACTATCCAGCCATATTCTTGTTCTTTAATGAAAGAAAGTTGAGTACCTCTCAAGAAATGTGATCGAAGCATTTGATTTGGGTCTTCAGCATTTATTTGTATTAACGTTTGCTGATGATAGCTAAAAGATTAGTCAAAATGTACGTCATTGTATTGTAATTTAATGTAAAGATTTAAATACGATAAAGTTCGTATGTTCATATATATATATATATATATATATGTGTGTGTGTGTGTGTGTGTGTGTGTGTGTGTGTGTGTGTGTGTGTGTGTGTGTGTGTGTGTGTGTGTGTGTGTATACAATTGTGTTTGCAACGCTAATTCTCATTAGTTCTTTTCATTTCATTGAGAAACTTATTTCAGAAATTTTGTTTATCATGATTAACCTTTTTAAATACTTTAACAAATATATTCTTTATGAGTACCTATATGTATAATTGGACACGACATTATAGTTGTAAAAAATGTTTATAGAAAAATATCTACAAAATCGATTTGTTTTATTTAGATATCTTTAAAATAAAAAATCTTCCTGGTATTTGGAATCATTAAAAACATTGCAACATGAATGTTCTTCTCTTTTTGCGGAAGTATATTTATTATTTACCGTAAAATTTTTATTTCATTAACTTGATATTAATTGAAGAGAACAGCATGCACTTTGTGAATCTGAGTGCTAATCACAGTCGCTCTCGGTTCAACAGCTCCACCCGGTGAAGAGGATGAGGAGGAAGGTTTGCGAAAAGATTACGTGAAGAGTCAGGAGAAGGAGACGAATGCGCACACACATTTCGATCGGAATGGACAACAAGGTGGCTACAAGCCGCGTCGAGCTGGTACCAGCATCAGCGGCGGAAGTACGAGCGGCTACGCCAGCAGCGGCTCAAGATCGCACAGAGACGAGAGCGCGGGTTCACCTTCGCAGCCTAAGATCATCTTCAACGAGGAGGAGTACACGAGAATTACGACACCGCGACAAGATGTTCTCTTTAAAAAGGGTTACCTGTCGCGCAAGAAGCCTTGGACTGGAAACGCGAGTACCAGCGCTACGCCGTCGACTACGGAGAGTCAATCGGCATCACATTCCACCGCAGGTAGTTATCGTATAGGATAAACATATTACTGAATGCTAAATGCCACTGGTGAGTGGTGCTAAAATGCCAGCAAACTACAGCCTTGGTCATAAATATAGTGTATAATACAGAGCAATCTCAATTAACGTTCTATGTGTTTAACAAAAAATAAATTAAAACCAGTTTTGTTGAAAAATCATATTTATTTTTATAATAATTTTAATTTTTTTTTTTTATTAGTCCTTTTCCTTTTATTATCTCTTTTCCAAGAAAATATAGTAAATTGAGATGTGCTTAATACTTATGGTCAAGATAACTTATTTTTTTTTTGTCATTGAGTCAGCAAAATATAAAATATTCTAATTTTATCGTCAATATAGAAAACAAATTGTTGTATTGTTAAAACGTGAATTCCAACATCTAATAATAAGCGTTTATTCGTATATACTTTGCACGTATTTACTCGAGACAAGCCTTCGTCTTTTCTACAGCGACACTGGAGAAAGTTTTTATTATCTTGTTCCTAATATATTTAGTTTACCGATAAACGAGAACATATTTAAATAACAACGCCTTTGTAGACGGTAGCGAAACTACAGAGGACCAGCAACTATTGGATAGGGACAGTGGAACGGGAGAATATCCGCCCATGAGCGCAGAACCAGGAGCACAATTAGGATACGGAACATTTTACGATCATGCGAGCGGCTACTATTACGAATATCCTGTGATGTTGGTCGGACCTGCGCCAGTACCTACTCAAGTTGGACCAAATGTTTTAGCGACTGTACCTTGTGGCCCGGTTCCTCTAAGACCGATTGAATGGATTAATCCTGCATTCGTGCCTAAACTTGCCAATCAGCCATATTGCTTAATGGATTATCAGGTAGTTCAAAAATCTTATTTGACATATATTTCCATTAGATGCTCGATTGAAATACTGATATAAAAATCTACAGAAATTTTACAAATATTATAATTGAATAATAAATAGAGTACCTATTTTGGAGTCAATTTAAACAATATTTTGAATTGTGTGTCTATAATATTATTGTTATAATATTGAAATTTTGTAATTGCGTAGGAAAAATTTATTTTATTAATTCCAATCAATTATAACAATTACAACAATTATAAGTATATTGATTATAAGTATATTAATTATTATTTGATTATTATATAATTATTTGTAGACTAATCAAAGTACAGAACCGATCACAATAGTGGAGGAGCAGAACGGCACGATAGTGGCAGCGGAAGCTTCCAACAGTATGTGGAATGAGAGCGGTACTGGTAGCGCTAGCTGCAGTGGCAGCGTAGCCGAGGAGATCGAAGAGCAAGCCGAAGAGGCGGAAAATGCGACTATGGAGCAGCATACCGTGAAAGAGCAGCTTATAGAAGAACAACCGCAGTTGCATCTCGAGGAACAACAACATTTAGAGAACGGCGTGACGACGATCGATCCTTACCTAGATCCATTAATGATGCAAGAGCCAATGCATATGTCGCATATGATACCAGCCATGCCACAGCCATACATATATCCTGGTCACTACATGTTTGGACCTCCCTTGGTCAACGTTAATGGTTAGTTACAAGCTAGATAGATTTAGGATTCGGAGTCGTCCCCCCAGTAATGTACGCGTGCTATATAATATACGGATTGGCAAAATCTGTACTTGCTCTCTGCTACTTGCATGAGCAGATCTACATTCGCGCTCGTAGCCTTCGTTCTGTTCACAGTCGGATGGACGGAACAACGGACAAGTGTATTGATTGCCCACGTTTGCGTTTAAGAGAAAAAGGCGCATTTCGGGGAGGGAGTGCTAGCGCAGTCGATTTGTACAATTTATTAGCAGTCGTATCAGAAAAAATATACAAAAAAATATATTTTTTACTCTTTAGAATCTATAATGTTTGTGAATTATTAGAAATTGAGTCTAATTATATTGTAGTTTTATAAATAGATAATAGAGAAATAGGATTATGAAAATTGTGTGAATCAAGATAAGATTTATATTTGTTTATTCAAAATTGTTCAAAGTGTTTGTTATTTATTAGCAACTTCAAAATATAGTTTTTAAATAATTTTTAATTTTTTTACTGGTTATATTAACTAAAAAACTTTGTTGATGTCTGGATAATTTCCTAGAAAAAAACTCAATTCGATTAAAGATTTGATTTGAGGAAAGAATGATAATGCAGACACATTGTACGCAAATCACTGCATAAACTAACAATAACGTAAATACTAACAGTATGAAATAAAAAAAATTGTAAAAAAATAACGATATGCAATTATTGAGTTATTTATATCTGTGCTAATTGAACGCTCCTTCCTCGTACTGCGCTACACTGGCCGTAGTACGCTTGATTGTACCTATTTCTAATGTTAAACGAGAACAGTGTCGATCGGAAGCGCGGCCAAGGAAAAGGGATATGCCCCGATTCATGACTTCTGTCCCGTCCATCGGCATCATTGCTGTTATATTACTGCCGTGCCTCTACCACATTCAAGGTAAAAGGTAATAATTCGCAAAAAAGGTATCACGCTTTAGACACGATCGTGGAAGTGGGAGCCTTGAGCCCCTCACAGGTTCGCAAAATAGTATCGAGAAATCGTTCAACATTTTTTTCATGTCGAGAGTATCCGACGATTAGTCCAGTGTACATGTAGTTCATTCTTCACGATCGTTCCTAAAGTTCCAACTTTGTACACGCTCGATTTGTCTGTTTGTCGCTCGCGACTAACGACATATGTCACTCGCATAAACATCAATCGATATACTTTTCACAGCTGCTACACGCCGTATTGTCTCATTGTTTTCACATTGCACCAATAATGAAGCATATCTCATGCGAGAGTCCATTGACTCGTGGCTACTGCACGAGAAAATATGTCCCATGGTCGCACCGGCACAATTTAATGTCGGAAATATGTTTTAGCTACGCGAAAGACGTGAGGTGATAGTTTGACAACGACAGCACGTTGTTACATCTCAAATAGAACTTGTTAAAAATAAAATTTACATGTGTTTCGCTTCGATGTATGAGAAGTCAGCAGGCACTGACAAACAGTGAAAAGCTAGGTTCACTTTTCGCGACAATTCCGGCACGTTCTAGTCGTTCTTCTAATCATACAATTGAGAGAATCGTTCATCGGATCGCCAAATGTCGCACTAAAGTATTATTCGTTGACCGGTCTTCGTATCTATCGACAGACCGATAACGCGCGACGATTTCTTTTGTCCAAGGTGTTACCATCCAGGGCGGGCCTTTGATGAGAACCATGGACGTAACAGCTATGACAATGGCGTGCGCCAAACGAAGAAAGAAGAAAAAGAAAAGAAAACAGAGAAGACCTACTTTGGTACGTCGAACTCATATAATATAAGATAAATGCTAGGACACTCTAAAACTTTTTTTGGAAATAATTAACATAAATATACAATTAATTTGTAATAACAGAATATATGTTATTAGTATAACATATATCGTATGAAACATATATCGAAAATGTTATGACTATATATACTAATACTAAAACTATCGTAATTATTTTTGTTGCCAAAAGACATTTTTGATATAAATGCTTGATTAATTTCTAATCATTTCTTTCGATTATATAAATTCAGGGTAACACCGAAGATGAAGAAGAAGGGGAATACAGTTCCGAATGTGATAATGATAATGTATCGTCTTCCCGACTACCTTGGTCAGAATGTCCGACTTCGACCGCGATTACAATGACGTCGGCCGCGAATCGACCGCTTAATCCCGAGTGCCAGGAATTTCAATTGCGGCCAGCCCTACAATCGCGAATCCTCTCTGCTCCTGCTTTGACATCCACCGTCACCACTGTGGCCGAAGAAGTCACGTCATCTGTCAATGACGCACCGGATATGTCATCTTACACTGAGACAGAATCCGCCAGTCGCGAGACCGAGACGTGCGACTCGTCAACCGCTCAAAGTCTAACGAACCAGGAAGAGACGACAATCCATAATTCAGAGCAAATAGTTAGAGAGACATGTTTAACCAAAATTCAGTCGCCGACAGTTGGACACGTGCCCAGAGATAGGAACATAGAAATTAACAGTCAAGTGAATCGTCTAGTCGTGAATGTGGAAGCGATAATAATGAATGAGACTACTGAGATAAGGAGCAATGCTCCGACTAATTATGAAACGCTCTCCAGGACTGATACTTCTTTGGAGAACGATGGCGATTCGACCAGTGCCAATGTGAAGCATGAGTCATTCGAAAATAATAGTAACGACATTAATACGAATACATTGAATAATCGCGTCAGATGCCCTGAAGAAAATTTAGCTAACGGCGATACTAACCACGAACATTTTGCTGACTTAATGGAAAAGGCATCAAAGTCAAGATCGGTGAGTCCTCAAGAAAATGATTCCAATTTAACAACGATAAACGTCAACGAAAAAGAGGAAGTTCAACGATTACGATATTGCAACAGTTCATCCATTACGCGAGCAACGTCACTTGGATTGCCGAGAAAGTACAACAAGAAGGGTCTGAAATTCGTGAGAGAGTCTACGCCTGGGCCGGACTTGGATGAACATCTGGATGTGGAGAGCAAGATACTCGTACAACAATTCGAAGCTATCGAACTGTCGGACGCAGATTGCAAATGCAATATTGTGAACGATAAACTGGGTGAGACGGAGCGGAAGGTGGCGAACGAGGGAGACGCACTGGAGGTACATAACGAGAGCACGATCAAAACGACAAATCAAGATACAATCGAAGGCTCGAACGAGGATTCCGGATTTGAGAGCCAGACTCGGTTATCGAAAAAATATCCAATTACAGCTGCGGTGAAGGAGTGGCTACGTCGAGCGAACTCGCCCGATCTTTTCATAACGTCGGCGTCGACCTCGGAGAGCGAGACAGACGAGGATGATGAAGAAATAGATGCAAAGCCGCCAAAAAACTTGCAAGGCAACCCCATGCCTGCACTATCTGCTAATAGCGGTGTTGACAACGTTACATTGTTGTCGTGCACGGCTAGCTGCGGCGAATTCGCAAAGACCAACAATAATAACATCAACAACAACAACGCCAGGAATGATCAGATGGAAGCTGATTCAACGTCGATCGGCAGAAGAAAAAGGGACGCGAAAGTTGTAAAAAGAAAAACAATGGCAAAGAGAAACGACAAACGAAACAAGAATGTCGATGAGAAAACGCAGAGCCAGTTAGTTTCCTCGTTGGTTTCGTTGAACTTTGTTACTGCCGTGAGATCGAAAGACAAGCCGAAGAATAATGTTGGTGACGTTTGCGAATTTACTCAGGAGGATAGCGTTGCGGGTATGAGGGTTGCTTTAAGTTCTCGGATAAACTCGAAGAGAGTTAACGGAAGACGAATGAAGACATTAAGAAAAATCAGTAAAAATCCTGTTGAGAATATTGATATCAAAATGCGACGTATAGACAATTTAAACGACGGGAAGGATAAAGAAACGATCGAGGACAGTATGGTGAGCGTGCGGACGTTCGAGAAGGGAGAAATTATCGTTTCGCAAGACGGCAGATTGTTACCGACATCCTCGTACGAACCTGTGCCGTTTAATTTTCATGGTAATCCCGTTGCGAAGACCACTGCTTACGTCGACGTGATTAACAAAAACGTGGAGATATGCGAGAAGATCAGCAAGAACAGCAGCGAAAACGACGAAAACGATAGCATAATGATAGGATCCTCGGTCAGCATAGAGGAGCCCGACGTATTGGAGTGCTGGGAAGTAGAAACTGTGGAACCTGTGATAACTCCAAAAAGGATGCTGCAAAGTCCGGGAGTCCTATGCGAAGGCGAGGCGGCGGAGGACGATAACATCGAGGTCGAAAAAGCCATCGTGGAACATGTGCAGAGGTATTACAGACTCGCACGGGATACCGTCAACACGGAGGAAGAGTCAAGCGAATTTAGCACGTCGGTAATTTCGTCGAGAACAGTGCCAAATGATCCGGAGGACAAAACAATCGGGTATTTCCGTGGCGAGGAAATCCCAATCTATATACCGGACAAAAATCAGGACGTTATCATAGCGGATGAGAAGATACCCATCGATGAGGCGTTCGAGGTATACGAAAGCTGTTACAACGGAAAATCACCATTCTTATCATTCGATTCGAAGATGTTCGGGCAAAGATCATTGTATGGTCAGAACGGCGATGGTCCGATACCGTGCAGAGCGGTGTGCTGCAACATACAATAATATCAAGAAGATATACCCATTGCGCAAACTCTTTTTCAAACGAAAAAAAATATATTATTATAACATACCTTATATTATAATAATATATAATCATATAATCGCGTCAAGGCCATTCTTTTTAAAATAGGCCAGGGCGTAGTGCTTTCTCCGGGTATATCACGTATATGTACGTGTAATATGCACCCCTCTCACAATACAAAAGCAAATGTCTTATCTCCATTGGACGGAGATTTAATGAATCGATATTCTTTTGAAAGTTCAGTGACACGCTCAAAGAAAACTACATATTATTTGAAAAGCATCGCGAATCGCGATCCATTTTTGTAAATAGTTTTAAGAGTTCGTTTGTGATGTATAACTTTCTGTGAGAAAACTTTCAAAATTTTATGTGTGGGAGCATGCATTGTAGCAGTCACTCTACGATAGCATTTTACCATTATTATCATTATAAGCATTGCTGTATATCATTATTCGTAATCAAAGAGATTCGTAACGTTTCAGCGTTCAGCTTTTATCTGGACCGAGCTTATATTATTAAGAGGCAATATGTTGTTTTTTTCCAGGTTATCATAGGAAAAAGCGCGAATTTTATTTTGGATGAAATAAATAAAGAAGAGAGAAAGGAGAAGGAAGAAGTATATGGAGAAGTGTAGAGGGCATAGGAGATGCCAGACTGTTGTTTTTATTCTCGCTACGATATCTCGTAATACCACTCAGTCGAAATGACAAGAGCGTTATTTTTAGAATCTATATAAAAGACACGAATGTTAAAAGACTAGGAGTTATTGTTGCACGTAATCACGTTGGATGGCCTTTGCTTAGGAAAGTTTTGACTGCTCGCAATTTTTAACTCGGCATTATTGGAATATCCCGCATGTTCAACTGTGAATCTCCTTTTTCTTTCTCTTAAAGAAAGGGGGAAACTTACCGAGGAGGGCTGACAAAGCAAATCGTTCAATAATACATGCTTTTAAATAGCATTACGTAATATAATCGCGTAGATGTAATATCGCGTTCTCATAGAAGGTACTAGCTGAAAAAAAAACAGATGGACAGCGATAAAACAGTGAGCCATAGCTTTAGTCTGTTATTGAGAAGTATAATGAAGTATATAGAAGAATCTTACGACGGTTACATAACGATCTGCATGTAACGATTGCAGTTCAACGGACGTTTAGAGCAAGCATTACCAAATCTATTTCTCCCGTTTGAATTTCGCTAATTCGCGTGTCGCAGAATTTGAATCTGTAAAAAGATATCATCTTTCGTGTCTTCGAGATCGCTGCAATTTAAGGAAGCGACACTATTAAAGCGACTTTATTAAATTTCCGTATCTCTAAAACTAGATGTAATCGACAAGTTTTTTCGACACCAAATTTGGATTTCACAATGCGAATAGCCGAGTCACGAGGACGATCTCATCTTTAAACGTTCGTCGAGAAATCAGGGAGAAGCGAGGCGGTTTTTTTTCTTTTTTTTTCTTTTTTCCGATAGACGCGTTTTGACCGGAATCGGATGAACGCACTGCAAAGATGCATATGTGTACTTACGCATATACATAAAGAAAAGCTGCACTTGTTACGACATAGCCCACGTTTTAGTTGATTTGTGTCCAGAATAGACTGAAGGTACCTTAGGTTGCATAATTGCGTAGGTCGATTGATAGACATGGTTCACGAGGTCATGTATCCCATATCATAACGCCCATAACATACCTCAGAAGGATGTGTAAATAAAGTCATTTGAGGCATTAGCAGAACGCAAAATGATAATAAATACTGATAATTAATGATAATGATAATAAAGAAGAAAAAGAATGATGTAGCGAGACGATAAGACAATGCTAGTGATACGGTGGGCGAGGGAAGGGAGGAAAGGAAGGATAGGAACGCGAAACCTAATGTCACGCAGCAGCGATATGTAGACACCATTGTTCCTGCAATGTTCTAGTTTCCTTAAGCATACGTATAAATCATTTCCAAGATGATTAGGCGTAGCTCTATGGACGTTCGTTCACACCAAAGTAACATTAAAGAATAAGTACGAATATATATCGTTACATTGAAAAAAAAATGCGCGTTGCATCAATTGTGTGCCTTATTCTGTGGCGGCCGTTTTTGTAACTATTTCAAAGCACTCTCCTTGATAATAGTCAGTAGCGAGATATCAAGGTGTGGTTAAGACTTGTTAAAATTGATGAGAGAAAGAAAGAGTGAGAATGAGAGAGAGAGAGAGAGAGAGAGGAAAACGTGCGGGAAGGCTTGCCCGCAATGATAATCCTTACCAGTGCATGCATAGCCGAACAAGGATTCATATAGATTCCTTTTCACAAAATATTGACCTCCATTCGCCGGATGCGTCCGATTGTATGCCGACTATTCATAAAGACATTAAAGCGTTGCATCTTACACACACGAGTCATGTTACTGTACAATTATATTTTAGTAGAAGTTAACATGTATGAAATAAGTGTACTTGAATTTTGTTGTTTTTGCTTATAAAAATATAAATAAAATTTCAATTTTTAAAATCAACCACCTCTGATATTTAAATTCATGCCCGAGCTTAACTGTTATATAATTTTAACAATTTTTATAATTATTTTGAAAGATAGTAAACTATTGAAATGCTTTTAATTCAAAGCCTACTTTAAAATCTATAATTTAGATTTTAATAATAAATTTCGTTTCTAATTTTTACAATTATATGTAAATTAAATTTTTATTTATTATTTTTAATGTATGCATTTAAAAAAGTATATTTTTTATGCATTCTAGAATTTCTCAAATAAGAATTTCTCAAATACTGTCTGACATTTTTAGACTATAGTGTTGTACTTTTCAACTCTCCACCGATAATATGGAAAATTTTATAAGATTTTTATTGTTGACTTTTTTATTGACATTTTAAGAATAGATAGCAAGGTTCGGTATAGCAGGCCTCCTAAAAAGATTGATAATGTTAAGATGATGTGTGGACATTAATTAGTAATGCTAATATCTAGTTTATTTCGTTATATTTATTTTGATTTGCGTTTATGAGGTAATAGATGAGGAAATAATGTTCTAAATTTATTTTCAGAATTTTTTCAGAATTTAAAATAGTTTATTATTGATACCAATTACAATTTTTGTGTGTATGTTTTCTTTAAATTTTCTAAATTTAAAAGGTCTGCAAATTAATAATCTTTTGCAATTATATATATATATATATATATATATATATATATATTATAAAATTCTTACACATATGCTGTATGTAAATTTAAATCTTATATCTTTGTATTCATATGGAATATTACATAAAATTACTATGAATAAGTTTGTGTCTTAAAATATATTAAAATCCAAGACATAGAAGTGCTGGTTCATAATTTTCTGTATTTCTGATAAATTCATTTCGAAGTAGCGGAAATTTGTATCACTTAGATTTAATGTATTCAAAGCAAAATGTTGAAATCTATCTGATAAACATGTCATTTGGTTCCAATAACTTGAAACTTTCATCGAACTTATAACTTGAAATTTTTCGTCGTCTTGTGCTAGTTCCACCTTAAAGTTAATATCTTATTTTACAAAGATAAAATCATACTAATAACTATTAAATGTAACAATCGTTTTAATAGAATTCGAAATAAGATCTTAATAATTTGTATGTAAGGACTATCTATATTTAAATATCTTACCGCATTTTTACTGGACTTATTAAGAATGTTCATGCCTAGAATAGACATTGCCTTGTAATCACTATAAAATATTGCATTTTCTGATGATGTAATAACTGCTGTTTGGCTTGATAATTTAGTCACTAGTTTACTTTGTTTATTAGTCTCTTCTTTGTTTGGACATTCTAGTAGTGTCTTTATTTTTATTTTATATATTACTTTTCCCGATATGGGAACATAATAAAGTTCTAAAATATTTAGCAAGAAAAACAAAAAAAAAAGATTATTTAAATGTTACAGCGAAATATGCCGTTACACATTAGATTATACTAGCTTGCGAATTTATATTTTTGAATAACCGTCTAACAAGTATTTAATCATTTTTTTTAATACATTATTTCTATTTTATAATCACCATAGATTTTTACATATTAAATATGAATCAGATTTTTATGCAAATTTAGCTATATACCATGTTACAATTCTGAGAGAAATGACGTCAAAATGAAGCCAAAAATGAATAGCCAATTTTTTCTAAATGCTATGTATACAATAATGTAGATAACATAAAAGTATTAACTTTTAGCTTTAAAATCTGGTTTTTGAATGACTTTTTGCATATCATTACGATTGAAATAACTTTTATTATATTAAAATCGTCTACTTGCCATCATCAAGGGTTGTTATACTGAAGATTCCGCCCTCATAAGTAAAATTTTGATTTGCTACAGAGAAAAAAATATCAGTCGGTTTCATATAATCAGATTCAATTCTGCACATACGCTTTGTAGATGAGTCATACATCACTAAACCGGATCCTTTCGTATCAGTGATAAATACCTGTGTTTTTTAATGTGTATTTAAATGTATATTGAATTATTTAACAAGCAAATACGATATATTGCATATATATTTGTCTACGCAAATATTATTTAGTTATTTGGTTAAGTATATACATATGTAATTAATATACGTAATTTGTAATTAAATATATACAATTAAGTAATATTTGCTCAGACTAATATATATCTATTACTGCGATTAAAAAAGAAGGTCTATTAACAATCATTTTATCCAGAAACTGCTTGCATTCTCCGGGAGCATAAACCAAAGGCGTTATCAATAATCCAGAGCCTGTTTGGTTAGTAGTGAAATCAAGTGGAAGATAAATAGTTTTAACAAGCGTATCATCTTTTAAATCAAAGATCAATAGTTTTGGATTACAGACTTGGTCGTATTGCTCGATTTTGCCATTATCCAGAATAATTAAGTGATTGCATTGAATCTAGGATCAAAGTAAAAATTCTATTTTATATATTGTTATTAACTTGACTATTATATGTATGCAGTATGCCCCAGTTAATACTCATAATCATTGATGAAAAACTCTATTTGTATTTTTAATGTACTATATATTCTGGAAATTGATAAACTTTATAAGAGATGTTAATTATAACAGAATTTTTTGATTCCATATTAGCAGTAGGGATCAACATTAACTTTTTCTCTAATACAGTGTTGATTATTGAAATATTATTATATATAAATAAACTGATTGTTATTTGATATTAATATATTTAACAATAAGATATAAACATGACATATACATATAAAATAAAAAACTTAAACAAATTAAAGGTATCAAATACTTACATCCGTACGGTAAACATTTACAATACCGTCACATATGTTTTTGTTATCATACCAGCTCCAATTTGGATATGGCCGTAAAAGTGGACCACCTGAACCTATTTTATTAGTTACTGTCGTCAAAGAAGCAGGTGAACCAGGGCCATATACATTAGTAATAGTAATGAATAGTCTACCATCTGCAAATATTTTGTTTATAAATCGAATGTTTGCTATTAAAAATTATGTTTATTTCTTTAATTTTACGACACTAGTAACGCTGTACGTTGTATTAATAATATCGAACTAAATGAAATGTATTAATTCCGAATATGCTTATATTATAATTTAATTTTTTTTATGATTATTCTACAGTTAAATACTATAACAATAAATTGTGTGATGTAAGAGGAATATTCATGTTTCTATATAAAATTAAATAGAGCCCAACCGAAATGATATTTTGATTTCCGGTCAAAAACTGAAAACGAATATTCGGTTGTCATTTAATTTTGGCCGAAAATGAAACCGAAATTTAGACAATTCTTACTAAAAAAAAGAGGTAGAGAGAGGTAGAGAGAGAGAGAGAGAGAGAGAGAGAGAGAGAGAGAGAGAGAGAGAGAGAGAGAGTCTAAAGGAGTTTTTTCGAGGAATTTTTTCGGCCAGAGTCGAAATCGACATGTTTGGATTAATTTTACAGAGATTGTATGATTTTCAGAAATTATGACAAATTTCTGTACTTTTTAAAAAACAAGATTTTATTAAAATATCTATGATAATATAATAAGACTGCCTTCTTAACTTTTAAAGAAATCATATAGTTACGAGAGAGTAATTACTTAATGTAATCATGGGACAGAGTCCTTGAAATTATTATAAAATCCATATGAAATTTTTATATATAATCCGATAATTACATATGCAACCATGAGAAATCATTATATAATATTAAATAAAATTTTATATTTTACCAACTGATACCTACTCATATGTAGTGAAAAAAATTATTTGTAATTAGAGATGAAATCATATGATCTGTGGGACAATATTTCAACAAACTTAAATTCAATGTTTGTCTTAAGCTCAATGAACGAGTTAATAATTAAAATCGAACAGTTATTTTTTTATCATTCATTTTGGTGCGTTGCAACGTACAGTTTTGATTTACCTACCTAAATTTTTTCTTAATTTTTATTGAAATCAAAATCAAATCAAAATCCTGATTTTAACAAAACCGAGTCCGAAACTAAAATTTCGATTGACTTCTAAAATTAAGTATTACAAATTTTTTAAAATTATCTACTATCAACCTACCATCCGCTTTACTTGCATCTTCGAACACGCACATTAATGGATTGTAAGTGCCGGAATTTATCGCTGCCTGCTTCTGCTCTTGACTTTCCCATTCAAAGTCAGCGTATTTCCATTCATGTATGAAATTTATTTCAACTCCGAAGCTCACAATTGCCATTGACATAATTAGTAGAATAGATGAAGAATATTTCATTTTTAAATAGTAATGTTGTATCGCTCAGGGTAGAACGAAAAAAATGTTGATTGGAATATTGCTTTCTTTATTAATATAGTTATTGTTTTATTCTTGTTGCGATTGATGTGTGAATTATCAGCTAAAACGTTACAACACTTTTTTTCGATGGATTTCAGCTTTAATTAAGCCTTAAATTTATTGATAAGTTACTGTTTTTATTAATATATTATTAATATCTTTATTAATATCTTGATTAACATTTGTAGTAATGTAGTCGTTTTGTTCTTGCTTCGATGTACAACTTTATAGCTAAAAGTTTGGAACACTTTTTTTTCCGATGAATTTCAGAACTCAATCTTGCTTGCAAAGTTGAATATAAATTATTAGGCTCATTCAATTCATAAGTCAGAACGAATCACTCGGTGAGCAGTTTGTATCATGAAATTCATCGAAAAAAAGTGTTACAGTCTTTTAGTTAATGGGTGTACAGTCTTTTAACGTAATCAGGCCAAAAATTTTCTCGAAACGGAATATCTGTCAGAATTTTACAAATATACGTATGTACAACATGATACATATGATGTATGAAACATATGATTTCTTTGTTTTTATTAATATATTATATATAATAATTTTCCGCTTAGATATTTGCTATTGAAATTGATCGTGAAATGCAATAATGATGTATTTGATAATAATTTTTTAAAGATACATATATTTCAACCAGGAAATTCAAATTTGTCTACTATTTATCAGAAATTTTTTCAATACGCGTCTCTTAATAATTTAAAATTGTGACTTTTTGAATCGCAGTAATAAAATGAGATGACTCACCTGTATCGAACGATGCGTAGGTCGCAAATGTGTGTGCAATAACATTTGTTTGTCGTTTATAATATTTTCAATGAATACGTATAAAAGATGTTTTTAGAACATCTAGTTATATAAACTATAACTATAATAATTACAATTTCATTAAAAGTCTTTTGACTCAGGATTATGTTATTATAATAATTATAAATGACTTATGACATTTTTTCGCATGCACGATAATTAACATATATCGTATATAATCGTTACGTATTTAATGGTTAAGGTCATCGGAAAGTATTGATCATTAATAATGCAATATAATAAAATAAACATAATTACTGGAGAGAAAAAAATCCATAAAAACATAATTATTTAATATTTATATATATAGCTGTATATAATTAATAATTGGTCTCTAGAAATCGCAATTAATTTATAATTATAATTAACTATTATTCTAAACATGACCACTATGATATCCAAACCCTTTTCATAATGAATAAGTGAATTGACAAAAAAATTTTTGTTTGTTATATATTTTTGTGTCAACATATTAAAATTACTTTAGATTATAGTATCTATTATCTCCGATGTATAAAGATAGGAATACAACTTATGCCAGTCATAGTGAAAAAATGGCCATCAACCTGGAGGGGATAATGTTGAAACATTGTTGCTCGATCATCCGATACATAATTAACGGTGACAGATAACAAACATGAGAACCGCGAAATAATGACGCAGCGAATGATAATATAATGATTTTATATTATTACAATATAAGATCATTGCTTGTAAGGAACATTATTGAAATATTTTTTATCAGATTCTACACTGAGAAAAAATAATCTAAATTTAAATAAATATTTATTTAAATATGCTAACTAAACATTTATTTACAATAAATAAATACTTAATAAAAAGAAGTGATTGTTAAATCAAATTAATGTTTTTTGTATCAAATAAATATATTTTTATGTTTAATAAATATTTAGTTGGTACTATTCAAATAAATATTTATTATAATTTGGAATATATTTTTCTCAGTGTACTTAAAGACATTGGTATTGATATATTAATGACAATTATAAAGCAAAAGATTAATCATTTTAAAAATAAAAATACAGACAACATTAAAATGATATATTTATATAATTTTTTCATATATTTATTTCTAATTTAAAGGTTTGCATAAATAATCATTTTTATGGACTGATTGTGTTAAAAAGTATTCGGAAATAGAGAAATAAATTTACTTTAAAACTATTTGCGATTTTGATTTATATATACTTATTTATATAAAGTATTACGTATTTATTTCAAAAATAAGCATTACACCCAAAAATTTATTTACAAGAAATGCATTCAAATAATAAAGATTATCTCTGAATCTTTAGAATAATGTCTTCCAAAAAAATAATGTTCCGAATTTTTAAATTCAAACATGAATATTGAATGCATCGTCATAAATATACATAATGTAAAAAAAGAGATATTCAAGGATTTCAATGGAATAGATACGGATAGATATCTCAAATAATAAAGTTGCTACTATTTAATGTGAACTTTTCTTCTTTCATTTAAGAAAAACACCATACAAAACTGAATTGTTGAAGGATCGAAGTCGTTGTATCGATGTGTGGCGAAGATGTCGTGTTTATTAAAGTAATACAAATCTTTTATTGCTAAGCTGATACAAATGAGGAATTTTTATTTCCTAATTGATGACATAATTTATGAGTCCTTCGCAAAAGGATTAGAAAAGTGCGTTCTACTCTCTATCCTTTCTTCCTTTATTTCATTTCTTTTCGTTTTCTGCCTTATATACTCAACTAAAGATATCCTTTACTTATGTTTATGTAAGAGTTCATAACTTTTTATATGAGCACTTTTTTTCAGTGCAAGATACTCATTTTATTTGAAGATTCAGAAGACATCCGAAATCAAGACGTAGAAATGTTAATCTATAATTTTCTTTATTTCTGGTAATTTTATTTCAAAATAACGGAAGTTTGTAACACCTAGATTTAATGTATGCAGAGCGAAATGTTGATATCTATTTGACATACATATCATTCTATTCCAATAACTTGAAACTTTCATCGAACTTATAACTTGAAATTTTTCGTTGTCTTGCGCTATTTCAACCTGAAAATTAATATTTTATTTTACAGAGATAAAGTCATACTAATAACTATTAAATGTAACAATCGTTTTAATAGAATCCGAAATAATATTTTAACAATATGTATGTAAAGACTAATTGTATAATATTTAAATATCTTACTGCGATTTTATTAGATTTCGCACAGATGTTCATGCCTAGAATAGACATTGCCTTGTAATTGCTATAAAATATTGAATTTTTCGTTGATGTAATAACTGCTGTTTGGCTTGATAATTTAGTCACTAGTTTACTTTGTTTATTAGCCTCTTCTTTGTTTGGACATTTTAACAGCGTCTCTATTTTTATCTTATATATTACTTTTCCCGATATAGGAACATAATATAGTTCTAAAATATTTAGCAAGGAAAACAAAAAAAAAAGATTATTTAGATGTTACAGCGAAATATGCCATTGCAGATTATACTAGCCTGCGAATTTACATTTTTTAATAAAGTCTAGCAAATATTTAATAATTTGTTTACATTGATACATTATTTATTTGTTTTTATTGTAATTATCATAATTTTTTTACATATTGAATATGAAGATTTTTATGCAAATTTAGCTGTATATCATGTTACAATTCTGAGAGAAATGACGTCAGAGGCCAAAATGATGATTTTAAGGATTTTCAACACGTTGTAACATTGACGATCAATTTTTTAAAAATATTATTAATACTGCACACACGCATATATATAATGTATATAATGTAAAAATTTCAACGTTTAGCTTTAAAATGTACATTTGGTTTTGTTCTTATATGTCTTTTTGCTATCATTATGCTTAAAATAACATTTATTTTATAAAAGCATATACTTGCCATCATTAACGACTGTTATACTGAAAATTCCGCCTTCATGAGTAAAATTTTGCTTTGCTACAGAGAAAAAAGTATCTACCGGTTTCATGTAATCAGATTCGACTCTGCACATACGCTTTGTAGATGATTCGTACACCACTAAACCTGAACCTTCTGTATCAGTTACAAATACCTATATTTATTTACATGTACATTGAATTATTTAATAAGTAAGATACAATATATTGCATATATATTTGTTTACGCAAATATTATTTAGTTACTCAGTATATACGGTTAAGTATATACATATATGTGTGTATATGTAATTAAATGTGTAATTAAATAATACTTGCGCAAGCTAATATTTATTACTGCGATTAAAAAAGAAGGTATACTAACAATCATTTTATTCAGAAACTGTTTGCATTCTCCGGGAGCATAAACCAAAGGCGTTATCAATAATCCAGAGCCTGTTTGGTTAGTAGCGAAATCAAGTGGAAGATAAATAGTTTTAACAAGTGTATCATCTTTTAAATCAAAGATCAATAATTTTGGATTACAGACTTGGTCGAATTGCCCGATTTTACCATTATCCAGAACGATGATGTGATTGCATTGAATCTAGGATTAAGATAAAAATTCTATTTCATATATTATTATTAACCTGATCATTGTGTATATATGCAGTGTACTACAATTAACACTAATCATTCATGAAAAACTCTATTTGTATTCCTGTACCATATATTCCGTAAATTGGATGTTAATTATAATAGAATTTTTAAAATGATCCCATATTAGCAGTAATGATCCATATTAACACCTTTTCCTTTAATAAAGTGTTGATTATTTAAATGTTATATATAAATAAACTGATAGTTATTTAATATTGATATATTTAAATATAAGATATAAATATGTAACATATAAATTAAAGAATCACTTGAATTAAAGATATTGAATACTTACATTCGTTCGATAAACATTTACAATACCATCACACATACATTTGCTATTGTACCAACTCCAATCTGGATATGGTCGTAAAATTGGACCTCCTGGTCCTATTTTATTAGTTACTGTTGTCAAAGTAGCAGGTGAACCAGAGCCATATACATTAGTAACAGTAACGAATAGTCTACCATCTGTAAATATTTTATTTGAACCTACGTTTTTTTACTAAAAATTATGTTTACTTTTTTAATTTCATGACAGTAGTAATGCTATGCGTTGTGTTGACAATATCAAAGTATGAAATATATTAATCCATAATATGTTTATATTACAATTAAATACTATATTTTTTATGATTACACTACAATTAAATGTTATAACTGTCAATTGCGTGATAAAAGAGAAGTATTCATGTTTCTGTGTAAATTTAACTATTACAATTTTTTCGAATGATCTACCATTAACCTACCATCCGCTTTACTTGCATCTTCGAATAAGCACATTAATGGATTGTAAGAGCCGGATCTTAACGCTTCTTTTTTCTGCTCCTGACTTCGCCATTCAAAGTCAGCATATTTCCATTCATGTATGACATTCACTTCAACTCCGAAGCTCACAATCGCCATTGACAGAATTAATAGAATGAACAAAGGAAATCCCATTTTTAGTAGCTGGTAGCTTATAGGTAGCTTATAGGTAATGTTGTGTAGCTTAGGGCGTAACAAAAAGAGATTTTTTTATTCAAGATACGAATTCGTCTTTGGAGTTTAAACTTTGAATCCCAAGAAAAATATTGCACAGGTGTTCTTTTAATGAAATATTGATTGGAATTTTACTCTCTTTATACAGTTGTCGTTTTATTCTTTCTGCGGTTATTGATGTCCGATCATCAGCTGAAACGTTGCAACGCTTTTTTTCAAGTGGAAAAATTTTTGAACACGCGTGCATTGAGAGAAACTTTTGGTTGAAAATGAATAAACTAGTAAGATTCTATTGATATAATCAATATTAATCACAATTTGGTCATTATAATAGGACATCTGTTTATCTCATTAGAATTTAACAAATTCAACCAGGAAATTTAGATCCGTCCATTTTCAACCAGAAATATTCAGTGCCTTTCTTAGTAATTGAGGTTTTGACTTTTGGATTGTAACAATAAAATAAAATAACTGACCTGTATATCGGTAGACGTGTAAGTTGCAAATGCTAGTGCAATAACTTGTCTGTCAGTTATATTTTTTTCGACAAATATGTATGAAAATGTTTTTTCAAAACACTTGGTTATGTAACCACTGTAATCATAATTACGGCCATTAAAAGTCTTTTGGCGTTACGTATATTGTTACAATATTTATAAATAACTTATGACACGCATTATGTGTGTATGGTTACATGTGCAGGTCTTATCTTATTACTGAAGCCAACTGAAATCGAAAACACAAAAGGAACCATTTTGTCGAAGTATTTGAAAATTTAACTAAATACAGGTCGGAAAATAATTTTGTTAGAAAATAATTATGTCATCATTACATCTAAATAATTACGTAGCAATCTCACACATAATGTGCAATGTTGCAAGGAATTTTGACATTTTAGCAAATAGACAGTTTGCTTGAAAATTTTGATTAGATTGACACTTTTTTATTTATTTATTATTTATTTTTTATTTATAATTGTTTGCAAATTTAGTTTATTCAACAAAGTTTATTTAATTGAATTTAACCATATAGTCTGCTTAACATTGAACATTTTCTTAAGCAGACTATGCTTAAATTCAATTATTTATAATATTCCATATAAATAAATATACAAGATATTCGGTAAAAACCGAGCAACTCCTAAGAATATATAAATAAGAAATTCCTGAGATTATTTTAAGATGAAAATCCTAATACCAAAATGTCGAAACTATAATGTTTTAATAATTATACGCAATTGAAGTTAAAGAATTATGTCACCTAACATTCATGCGTTCAATTGAGGTGCAACACAAAATGCCAATCAAGAATGGACTCTATATGAAAAAATAAATCGAAAAAACGTAAAATAAGTTGTCTTATACGAGATTTTTGAGAAAATTGATTTTAAATATTTACGAGATACATGTACATTCATAACTATGTCTCGATTTAATAAATCGCGCTGTAAACTATGGTATTGCGTCTACTCATGTTTATTACCATACTAAGTAATACATAATAAAAAGAGATACATAATAAAATATGATATTCGCGCACAATTAATATTATTATTTTATAAATTGATAAAAATGTTGTCCATTCTGTGGAACACATAATTCTGCTTTTCCAAGTAGTTTTTATATGAATGTTTCAAAACTTCTTCTAATGTTTTTGTTTATCAATTAAATCACTATCGAGCGAACATTGAAAATTGATTCTTTCGAAAACAAAATCTCATATGAAAAAATGTAATTCTATACATGTCTTTGACTCAATATTTTATGTCTTTTTAATTGTATCATTAGTTTATGAATAGCCTGTACATATAATATATAAATCGGAATCTTGAGTGTTTATTATTATAAATAGATTTAATATATAAATATTTGTTAAAATATAGGAAAATTAAGGCTTCTTCAAAGTAACTCTCTAGCTTCTTATGCTATCATATTTGAATTTTCATTCTCAAAATCTTTTATTATAAAACCGAATTAAATATTAATATATATATATATATATGTATACTAATATTTAATTAAGTTATATATATATATATATATATATATATATTTATATATAATAAGTGTTTCAAGGAATCGAATCCATCTTCTTCTACATTTCTGCTAAATCTATTTCAAAATAATGGAAGTTCATTTCATCTAAACTGATGTTTTTTGAGCTATATGTTGAAATTTATTTGATAGGATCGATCTCAATAACGTGATTTTGTCGAAGTTATTGCTTGAAAAATTTTGTTATCTTGCGCTAGTAGCATTAAAATTAATATTTTATTTTATAGCGATAAACTCATACCAACAACTATTAGATGTAACAAACATTAATTAAATTTGAAATCATGTATTATCAATATACATGTAAGAAATAATTGCGTCTGGTTATCTTATCGTGTTTTTGTCAGATTAATCAGAAATTCTTGTTCCCCTAAAATACCTAAGAATCGCCCTTCATAAGAATCGCCACAAAGTATTGAATATCCCGCTGATGTGATCTGCCGTTTGATTTGATAATTTAACTTATGGGTTTAATTTATTAGTTTCTTCTTTATTCGGATAACGTATCGATTGTATTTTCACTTATATATTTCCATTCCCGACAACAGCATAATAAAGTTCTGAAATGATTACAAAATATATATAAAAATATGATAAAATATCATATAGCAATTGCAGCAACAGTTGATGATTATTTGCGGGAAAGATTTCGATGTTTTATAGATTGTGAACGCATACACTCTGAATGATCCAATTAGTTGAATTAAACAACTTTTTGGTTGAAAGATTTGTTGATTAAATTTGAAATATGTTTGAATTAACAGCGTTGGATCCGTGTAACGAAGATGTCGTGTTTATTAGAATAATATAAATTTTTTATTGCCAAGCTGATACAAATGAGGAATTTTTATTTCCTAATCGATTACATAATTTATGAGTTCTTTGCAAAGAAAAGAATTAGAAAAGTGCTAACTACTCTCCATTTCTTTTTTCATTTGTTTTATTTCCTTTTTCATTTTTGTCTTATATACTTAAAGATTTGATTTAATTATGTTTATGTAAGAGTTCCTAACTTTTTATATAAGCACCTTTTTTTAATGCAAGATATTCATTTCGTTTGAAGATTCAGAAGACATCCAAAATCAAGATATACAATTGTTAATTCATCTTTTTTTTTATTTCTGATACATTCATTTCAAAATAGCGGAAGTTTGTATCACCTAGATTTAATGTATGCAAAGCAAAATGTTGATATCTATTTGATATACATGTCATTTGATTCCAATAACTTGAAACTTTCATCGAACTTATAACTTGAAATTTTTCGTCGTCTTGTGCTAGTTCCACCTTAAAGTTAATATCTTATTTTACAAAGATAAAATCATATCAATAACTATTAAATGTAACAATCGTTTTAATAGAATTCGAAATAAGATTTTAATAATTTGTATGTAAGGACTATCTATATTTAAATATCTTACCGCATTTTTACTGGACTTATTAAGAATGTTCATGCCTAGAATAGACATTGCCTTGTAATCACTATAAAATATTGAATTTTCTGATGATGTAATAACTGCTGTTTGGCTTGATAATTTAGTCACTAGTTTATTTTGTTTATTAGTCTCTTCTTTGTTTGGACATTCTAGTAGTGTCTTTATTTTTATCTTATATATTACTTTTCCCGATATGGGAACATAATAAAGTTCTAAAATGCAAGAAAAACAAAAAAAAGATTATTTAAATGTTACAGCGAAATATGCCGTCACAGATTACATTACATTATACTAGCTTGCGAATTTATGTTTTTGAATAACCGTCTAACAAGTATTTAATCATTTTTTTTACGTTAATAGATTATTTCTATTTTATAATCACCATAGTTTTTTACATATTAAATATGAATCAGATTTTTATGCAAATTTAGCTATATATCATGTTACAATTCTGAGAGAAATGACGTCAAAATGAAGCCAAAAATGAATAGCCAAAAATGAATGAATTTTTTCTAAATATTGTTAATGCTATGTATACAATAATGTAGATAATTCGCAGAAAAGTATTAACTTTTAGCTTTAAAATCTCATTTTTGTATGACTTTTTGCACATAATTACATTTGAAATAACTTTTATTATATTAAAAGCGTCTACTTGCCATCATCAAGGATTGTTATACTGAAGATTCCGCCCTCATAAGTAAAATTTTGATTTGCTACAGAGAAAAAAATATCAGTCGGTTTCATATAATCAGATTCAATTCTGCACATACGCTTTGTAGATGAGTCATACATCACTAAACCGGATCCTTTCGTATCAGTGATAAATACCTGTGTTTTTTAAAATTATATTGAATTATTTAACAAGCAAATACAATATATTGCATATACATTTGTCTATGCAAATATTATTTAGTTATTTGATTAAGTATATACATATGTAATTAATATACGTAATATGTAATTGAATATATATAATTAAATAACATTTGCTCAGACTAATATGTATCTATTACTGCGATTAAAAAAGAAGGTGTACTAACAATCATTTTATACAGAAACTGCTTGCATTCTCCGGAAACATAAATCAAAGGCGTTGTCAATAATCCAAAACCTGTTCGGTTAGTTGCAAAATCAAGTGGGAGGTAAATAGTTTTAACAAGCGTATCATCTTTTAAATCAAAAATCACTAGTTTTGGATTACAGACTTGGTCATATTGCCCGATTTTGCCATTATCCAGAATAATTATGTGATTGCAATGAATCTAGGATCAAAGTAAAAATTCTATTTTATATATTGTTATTAACTTGACTATTATATGTATGCAGTATGCCCCAGTTAATACTAATCATTGATGAAAAACTCTATTTGTATTTTTAATGTACTATATATTCTGGAAATTGATAAACTTTATAAGAGATGTTAATTATAACAGAATTTTTTGATTCCATATTAGCAGTAGGGATCAACATTAACTTTTTCTCTAATACAATGTTGATTATTGAAATATTATTATATATAAATAAACTGATTGTTATTTGATATTAATATATTTAACAATAAGATATAAACATGACATATACATGTAAAATAAAAACTTAAACATATTAAAGATATGAAATACTTACATCCGTACGGTAAACATTTACAATACCGTCACATATGTTTTTGTTATCATACCAGCTCCAATTTGGATATGGCCGTAAAAGTGGACCACCTGAACCTATTTTATTAGTTACTGTCGTCAAAGAAGCAGGTGAGCCAGGGCCGTATACATTAGTAATAGTAATGAATAGTCTACCATCTGCAAATATTTTGTTTATAAATCGAATGTTTGCTATTAAAAATTATGTTTATTTCTTTAATTTTACGACAGTAGTAACGCTGTACGTTGTATTAATAATATCGAACTATGAAATGTATTAATTCCGAATATGCTTATATTATAATTTAATTTTTTTTATGATTATTCTACAGTTAAATACTATAACAATAAACTGTGTGATGTAAGAGGAATATTCATGTTTCTATATAAAATTAAATAGAGCCCAACCGAAATGATATTTTGATTTCCGGTCAAAAACTGAAAACGAATATTCGGTTGTCATTTAATTTTGGCCGAAAATGAAACCGAAATTTAGACAATTCTTACTAAAAAAAAGAGATAGAGAGAGAGACAGAGAGAGAGAGATAGAGAGAGAGAGAGAGAGAGAGAGAGAGAGAGAGAGAGAGAGAGAGAGAGAGAGAGTCTAAAGGAGTTTTTTCGAGGAATTTTTTCGGCCAGAGTCGAAATCGACATGTTTGGATTAATTTTACAGAGATTGTATGATTTTCAGAAATTATAACAAATTTCTGTACTTTTTAAAAAACAAGATTTTATTAAAATATCTATGATAATATAATAAGACTGCCTTCTTAACTTTTAAAGAAATCATATAGTTACGAGAGAGTAATTACTTAATGTAATCATGGGACAGAGTCCTTGAAATTATTATAAAATCCATATGAAATTTTTATATATAATCCGATAATTACATATGCAACCATGAGAAATCATTATATAATATTAAATAAAATTTTATAATATTAGATGTTGGAATTAATTCGTAGCGTTTTTTAATGAAAGAATGTTATTTATTTCACATGAGCATTAAAAAATACATTAATGAAAGTACTTCCCATCACTTGTAAAACGCTACGAATTAATTCCAACACCTAATATATTTTACCAACTGACTTCATATGTAGTGAAAAAAATTATTTGTAATTAGAGATGAAATCATTTGATCTGTGGGACAATATTTCAACAAAGTTTGTACTTAAATTCAATGTTTGTCTTAAGCTCAATGAACGAGTTAATAATTAAAATCGAACACTTGTTTTTTGATCATTCATTTTGGTGAGTTGCAACGTACGGTTTACCCACCTAAATTTTTTCTTAATTTTTATCGAAACCAAAATCAAATCAAAATCCTGATTTTAACAAAACCGGACCCGAAACCAAAATTTCAATTGACTTCTAAAATTAAGTATTACACATTTTTTAAAATTATTTACTATCAACCTACCATCCGCTTTACTTGCATCTTCGAACACGCACATTAATGGATTGTAAGTGCCGGAATTTATCGCTGCCTGCTTCTGCTCTTGACTTTCCCATTCAAAGTCAGCGTATTTCCATTCATGTATGAAATTTACTTCAACTCCGAAGCTCACAATTGCCATTGACACAATTAGTAGAATAGATGAAGAATATTTCATTTTAAATAGCTAGCAGCTTACAAATTTTAATGTTATATCGCTCAGGGTAGAACAAAAAGGAATTTTTTATCCAAGATACGAGTTCGTCTTGGAAGTTAGAACTAGAATTCCAAGAAAAATATTGCGCGTCGTTTTAATAAAATATTGATTGGAATATTATTTTCTTTATTAATACAGTTATTGTTTTATTCTTGCTGCGATTATTGATGTGTGAATTATCAGCTAAAACGTAACAACAATTTTTTTCGATGGATTTCAGCTTTCCTTATAGAGCAGGTAAATGTAAATGATTAGATTGATCTAATACATAAATAAAAACCAATTACTCGACAAACATTCGGAAACCTGAGAAAATGTTGTAACCTATTAATTGATGTATGCACTCTTTTGATATATTCGCAACAAAAATATTCTCAGTAAAATATCTGCCAAAATTTCACAAATTCACTTACTTAGCCTACATCTACTAGATTTTTTAAGCCTTAAGCCATAAATGAAATGGACGAATCACAATCAATTATTCTCCTTGCATTCGACTGTAGTTGATCAATTTCTTATAGCTTAAGGCTTAAAACACTTATTGTAAATCCGGACTTAACAGGTTTTCGGAAAAAAACGATCCTGATAAATACAGTTCCTTTATTTTATAATTACTATAAATTTTGTTCGTAACTCTATATGAAAAAAATTTAGTTTTGCAATAAATTGCATTCGTTTGTAAATTGTAATAAATTGCGTTACAAGGGAAATTTTTAAAGATGCGTGTACTGAGAAAAATTTCTGGTTGAAAATGGACGAATCAGTAAGATTCTATATAATCATGTTAATCAAAATTCTGGTCATCATAAGTAAATATATCTGTTTATCTCAATTAAAATTTAATAAATTTAATCAGGAAATTTAGATCCGCGCATTTTCATTCAGAAATTGTTATCTGTGCATTTCTAAATAGTTAAGTTTATTGTAATTTTTGGATTAGAATGATAAAATAATATAACAGACCTGTAGACGCGTACGTTGCAAATGCGAGTACAATAACAATTGTGTGGCAGTTATACTTTTTTTCAACGAATATGTATTAAAATGTTTTCAAAACATGGTTGCAACCTCTAATCATAATTACAGTCATTAAAAGTCTTCCGACTTAACGTTACGTTATTACAATATTTATATATGACTTATGACACATATTACACTTGCATGGTACATATACAAGTCGTACATGTGTGTGTAGCTTATCAATAAAGCCATCAGGAATCTAAAACATGAAACAAACCATTTCGCCGAAATATCTAAAAATTTAGCTAAACACAGGTCTGAAAATAATTTTAGATATTTTTAAAATAATTTTGAAAATTTGTTAATGCATTTAAATAATTACATAGTAATCTCACGCAATGTTCCAAGAAGTTTCGGCAGTCTTGCAATCCGACAGTTTGTTTGAAAATTTTAATTTAGATTGCCACTTTTTTATTTATTGATTAATATTTACTATTTGTATAATTGATTTAAGAATTATAAATTTAAAAAATAGAGTAACACATTTGTTTATTTGAAGAGTATTTGCAATTCATTCTGGCAATTTATATGTGTATAAAATAACACTTGTATTTTGAATACAAGTATTACACTCCAAAATTTAAAGAAAGCATGATGAAATAACAGAACCAATAAATACGCTTAACAAAGTTTATCTCTGAATTTTTAAATAAGTTTCTTTAAACAAATTAAATTTTGAGTTTTCTTGCAATAAGTATAAATACGTCGTTATCATATATACATAAGGAAAAAAGATAAGACTCACGGAAAATTAATTGAACAAGTACAGAAATATCTGAGATTAAAATTATCACTATCTAAAACTTTTCTTCGTTATTTTAAAGAATAAACATTTATTTATTTTATATATGATATATTTGTCATTCATAAATAATAAAGAATTAATCAAAATAATCTCAGAAAATATCTTAATTAAATGATGTATCTTTATTTATTATATAATGACATAATATTTTGACATAATTCTGAAAGTATACCTTTACATCAAATTCATACATATTACAACTACAGATGCTATTTATCGAATTTTTTTGTTGAGATTATGTTTAGTAAATATTAGTCTAAAATTATATTTGCAGAACTCTATCAAGATGGTTTATTATTTTACTTCAATGTTAATTATTATTGTCGCTCTAACGACTTATTTTTATGTGAGTATAATTAAAAAATCTTTAAATTTTTGTTTTTCAAAATTAATTTTAGAAGGTTTGCAAATTCATCTTTTGCAATATATGTAGATTTATGTAATGCACATAATTTTGAACATATATTTAACACACATATATATATATATATATATATATATATATAATGTACATATAAAATTACGTCTTACGTATTTGAAATTATATATATACATATATATTTTTTAAAATATAAAAATTAGAACTTACATTGAAAGAAAACATTGACTGCTGTAGCAAATTAGATTATAAAATATGGCATAGTATTTTTAATTGCAACAGCCAATTTTTGGTTGCTGCAACCAATTGTTGTTAGCCTATCCGCAATGTCAGTATAGGATTTCGATTGGCTAACGCAACTAAAAATTGGTTGCTGCAGCCAATTAAAAATGTTGTGCTATATTTAATCATCTAATTTGCTGCAGTAACTAATCTTTTCTTTTAGTGTAGAGTTGTAATTTATCTTCTAATTCTGTATTTCTTTTAGCACAAATGTATTTCGAAATAACGAAAATTTGTTTCATTTATGTTCAATTTGTTTAAAGCATAAAGTTGAAATCTATCAGATATGCACTTCAGTCGACATCCATTTTTTGAAATTTTCATCGAACTTACACCTTGAAATTTTTCGCTGTCTTGTGCTAATATCTCCTTGAAATAAATAATAATTTATTTTAGTTTATAAAATCATATTAATGATTATTAAATATAATCGTTAATAATATTCGACATTTTTAAAAATTGATACGTAAAGTATAATTACATACGGATATCTTACCGTTTCATATATCTTATCGGATTTTTTCATGCGTAGAATAGACATTGCCCGAGAATCGCTATAAAATATTGATTGTCCTGCTGATATGAGAACTACTGTCTGGCTTGATAATTTTTTAATACGTTGAATTTGTTTATTAGCCTTTTCTTTGTTTGGACATTCTAGTAAGTTCTTTATCTTTATTTTGTATATTTCCTTTCCTGATATAGGATTAAAATAGAGATCTAAAATATTTAAAATACAGTAAAAAGGATTATTATTTGGAAATTAACAAAAATACATTGATTATTTGTAAACAACTTTTTCTATGCTTTTGAGGTTTTCACGGGGATAACTTTTGCGCAGAAACGATGTGTTTCGCAAGTTATTTCCGTGTCTATGTCCATCCTTGGAATACCAACGTTTCATAAATGTAACGTAAACGTTGCATGAATAAGTATAATCACGGAAGAAATCCTCAAACATGTATAGATTTTAAATAAAATTTTTTTATGTTTTATGAGTTGTTACTAGCGCGCAAAGCATATATGTATTAATAAATGAATAAATATTAATGTCATATAAAAAAGAAGTTATGAATGCAAATGGTATGTGTAAAATTACAGTTAAATGTTTTTAGACTTGCTATGTAGAATAAGATTAAGTATTACAACTTATAAGTAATATCTATTATTTAAAATGCACAAGCACTTACCATCGTTAAGAACTGTTATACTGTAGATACCGCCCACATACGTAAAATTTTCACCTGCTATAGAGAAGGAACTATCAGTCGGTTTCATGTAATCAGATTCGACTCTGCACATACTGTTTGTAAATGAATTATACACCACTAAACTGGAATCTCCCGCATCAGTCATAAATACCTGCGTATATTTATAGATATATTAAATTTATAAATATATTAAATCGCAAAAAAGATATATAATTAAAAATGTTATTAAATAATATTTACACAGATGAATATGTATTACACTATAATTAAAAGAGAAAACTAACTATCATTTTATCCAGAAACTGCATGCATGTTTCATTTGGAATATAAACCAAAGGTGTTACCAATAATCCCATTTTATCAGCAATTGGGATGTGAATATTTTTAACCAACCTATCACCTTTTAAATTGAAAATCAATAGTTTTGGATTACAGATTTGATCGGTTCCGATTTTGCCGTTATCCATAACGAAGAGGTGATTGCATCGAATCTGAGATAAAAGTAAAAACTCTATTTCATATATTGTTAAACTTATTCTATTGTGCGTGTAGTTGTGTAATATTAAATAAACTGTTGCTCTTTAATAAATGTAAGAAATTATATTTTTTCTTGAATGAAAGATATTGATATACTTACGTCTATTCGATAAACATTTATGATACCATCACAGCTGCTATTATGCCAATTCCAATCTGGATATGGCCGTAAAATTGGACCTCCTAGTCCTGTCTTATTAGTTACTGTCATCAAAGAAGCAGGTGAAGCACGTGCTTTCATGTTGGGAACAGTAATGAATATTCTTCCATCTATAAGAATTTATTTTTGCAACTTTTGCTACTGTAATTGATGTATTTATTTCAAAATTATAAGAAAAATAAGAATTGAATGTAGTCAATAGAGCTCAGAATTAACTTAAAGTTCTAAGATTTAATATTGATCATTACACTTAATATTGATCATTGACGTGTCTAGAGAAAGATTTGAAAGATTGAAACCCTATCCCGAAATTTTGTATCTAATTTTTAATTCTTACTTATAAAATACTATTTTTTATTCTTTTTTGTTTTATTTATCATTTAATTCTCCTCTTTTTTTTAGTTTATTAACGCATTCTTAATAATATAATACTTACTAGCAATATTTCTTAAACAAAGAACTTTTTATAATGTTGTTTTCTAATCCTTTTTAAATTTTTTTTCTGAGAAAATTATCATAAATATTTTGTATAAAATATACCCAGGACTGGGTAACATTTAAAAGAATTTTATTTTAAATATGTATTTTATTTTAAAATGAAAATGGCATTTTGCATTTATTTTAAATGGTTTTTGAAAAATCATTTTTATTTTACATTTGAAATAGAATCATGTCTATTATATAACCATTTATAAAATAAATAAATAGTTTTTTAATGTTTTCACAAATTTTCTTAGAATCGTTGATGCATAAGAAGATCAAATTCCATGATTGGCTAAAGATTTTTATGAATATTCAAATAAATTGCAAATTAAACTGTAAAGAAAGAATTAATTCTAGATAGTCTATAAATATCGAATCTTAATAAAAAATAAGTGTTCCAGCTTTATGTAAAATACTATATATACACTTCTAAAAATGTATATTATTCTTAACATCTAATTTTGAGCATAATCGGCTTTCTCATATTAATTTGATTTAATTAAATAAAGAGTTTCGTTTTAAAATCATAATTAAAAAATTTTAAATATTCCCGTCAGAAATTTTATAAATACTGTAGTCAGAGCTTCGAATTCTGTTGAAAATGGATTTCAACGTAAAATACTTTTAAAAAATGTATACCTGGTGGAAAATTTTTACGAAAAACTACATATATTAAAACAAGGTCTTAGGGAAGTGTTCATAGTTGATTTTTATATTCAAGGCTATCTTAAGGTACAGTCCTAAGATGCTACAAATCAATCACAAGGCCATATTAACATCTTGAGACATTATTTAAGACAAAAACGGACCGTGAATACCAGCCTAAGAAATTCTTAATTTTTCGTAGATATTCGTAATGGGACGTAAAGTAGTTATCTGTTCGAAAAACCAAGAAATTTTCCGCCATAAACAACACTTTACATCTTACTACAAATATCTACAAAAAATTGAATTTCTGAGGCAAACAAACCTCACTCTATGTCTCATTACGAATATCTACAAAAAAAAATTTTTAGGATCTTGTTTCAATCTATATAGTTTTTCTGTACTTTTTCGTAAAAATTTTTCTTTGCTATGGCAGGACAATCATTTTGCATTCGAAAACCATTTAAAATACCTATTTATCCATTTTAAAATGAATTTGAAAAATCTATTTTGCATTTTGCATTTTAAATACACTTTTTAAAGTATTTTACAATTAATATTTTTAATGGTATTCGAAAGGCATTTTACCCAGCCCTGTATAATAATAGTAATATTAAACTACATAATATTAAATAACAAACACATATTTTAATTAAGTTTAAAAAATGGTAGCTCTGGGTTGCTTCCCAAAACATAACTATACTATAATTGAAACTCTATAGTTACATTTTGGAACGCACTCTTATATAGTGAAGGCACAATAATTCTTTAATATGATTAGTTCTTGTTTTTAATTTTTCATTGGATTTTAATGTATAAGCCAAGTAACTGTTAAATTAATTACAAGTTACTAAAAGAAATGTAACTAATTATAAATTAAATTGCATTTATAAATGAAAGGAATAGAAAGAAGGAATGAAATTAAATTATAGTTACTAAAAAAGTAATTATGATTGTAACTTATTTACAAGTAATGAGTTACTTCCTTGCAAAATCATTACGCCTTTTTTTAAAAAGTATTATCAACTTACCTTCTGCTTCATTTGCATCATGAAACACGCAGTTGGAAGGGTTATAGATACCAGAACGTATCGCATCTTCCTCCTGTTCCTTGGAGAGCCATTCAAATTCAGGAAATTTCCATGTATATATATTTTTCACTTTGTCTCCAAAGCTTACAATCACCATCGACAGAATTAGCAGGGCAAACAAAGGATGTCCCATTTTAATCATGGTGGTAGTTTATAGGTAATAATGTTGTAAATACGAGATTGTCTGGATACGAATTCGCCTTTGAAAGTTGAAACATTGAATCTTAAAATTAATAATCTATATCAATCTGTTGCGGTATAAATACTCTTCAATCTGTCTCTCCCACTATTCAAGTAGGTACACAGTATATTAAAAAAAAAAAATAATGTTTACAATCGAGAGAGTGCCTTCAAAAAATATATGTGGCCGTAATCCTTCTTTTGTTAATTAATTAGTAATCTATTTGTTGGCGCTTGTCAGTGTTAGTATAGCTCAGCAGGCTGATACCAGCCCATTGGCTTTGCAACGTTACGATTGCGTAATAGTGCAACGTGTCACAACGTGTCGTGTAATTCAAATATAATAAAAATCTTATATCAAGGCAGGGCGTATTTCATTTTTATCACACTCTGTCAATATCGACACGGACAAGCCACAAGGCAGGAGACACAGATCTCAGATAAGGAGAAAATAGCGCTCCACATTGCGCAACGGGGACACAAAGATCCTCTCCCTAACACTATTCATACGTAAATTGATGATATTTTAGTTATCTGTTTCCAAAAATTTCACTCGATGGAAGTTCCCCAAAGCGTCACATACACGTACTGTGTGCAGCAAAGAAATGGATTAAAATGGATTGAAATTTTTTTTATCCAAATGCGTATTTTAAATAGCGAATATTTTTTTGGATTTAATTGGATTCAATTGGATTCAATTGGATTCAATTAGATTCAATTAGATGCAATTGCATTTACTATTCAAAATTTTGAATTGAACAGATTCACAATATGTGTTTTGTGCGCAGTAAAAGCTAATATTATTTTTAAATTGAAAAACATAGAGATATGCTCTATGCAATTCCTACAAATGAATACATTTAGGATTGAAAAGCATTTATTTTAATATTCGTGAATCAATATTTACTAAAATCTGAATCCATTTCAATTCATTTCAATCTATTCTCGTTTGCTGGTACACTTTCCCGAATGCAATCATTGATTAATTGATGTAAAATTATTACTAAATACACACGTGTAGCAACTGTTCTTGCAAAATAATGAACGTTTAATTATTCAATCCTTGGAAATCAGCAGTCCATATATTTATGTTAGTGAAATAATTATATACTAGCTTGATCAAAAAGTTTCCGGAATTCATTCAGAAAATTCAAAATACAAGTTTATTCATCAAAAGTGATATTGTCCCCTTCAAAGTACTCTCCAGCGACTGCAACGCACTTATGCCAGGCGCTTGATCCAGCTCTCGAAACATTTCTGGAACTCTATTATTGGTATAGCCATCAGAGCCGTCTTCGATTTTTCCATTACCTCCTTTCGGCTGTTAAAACGCGTTCCCCGCAGTGGTTTTTTGACTCGATCGAACAGAAAAAAATCGCAGGGAGCCATATCGGGTGAATTCGATGGCTGTTGGATGGTATTCGTTTTGTTCTTGACCAAAAATTCACGAATAATGATGGCACTGTGCGACGGTGCGTTATCATGGTGCAAAATCCACGAGTTGTTTACCCACAAATCCTTTCTTTTTTAGCGAATTGCTTCACGCAAACGTCTCATAACGCCCAAATAATACTCCTTATTAATTGTCTGACCTTCTGACAAAAATTCGTGATGTACAATACCGTTGTAATCCATGAAAACCGTGAGCATCGCTTTCTTTTTCGACTGAAAACGACGTGGTTTTTTTGGAAAATTTAGGAATTTAGGCATTTTTAGGAAAAATGATTCAAACAATGATTTAAGGATTAATTTAAAATGATTTATATTTATTGACCATATCTGTTTGATCTTGTGTGACGTCGTCAAGGTCAGTCAGATTAAAATCATGTCGATTTTTTTTTTAATATAATACTCTATTTTTGATTCCAGAAACTAAAATAATTGATGTCAAATCAAAAACTTTCACAAAATTACAATACCGTTAGCTCAAAGTGTCCGACATATATGTGTTTATATGATATGAAATACAAATTTTATTAAAAATATGTTTTGAAATGATCTTGGCATCAGCGATTAGATTTTTGAATAAAAAATGGAGTATTGCATTGAATTTTGGAAAATACATGCGTTAATTAATAATTATGTTCGTGATATGTAATCTTCTGGATTGTGTCCAAAAAAAAAATAAAAAGTATAAAACTGAACTTATTAACATACGCACGTCACAAATGCGATTATAATTATCTGATATTTATTTTTCTGTAATATATACTCGAAATGCTTTCAAAAAATCTCATTATTCACAAGTGTATATTATAATTGTAGCCTCATTAAAAGTCTTTTACATTGATATAATCATGGGCATATCTTGGAATTTTTTTTGGGAGGGATTCTCTGTAGGGGTGTACCGTGCACTAATCGGAATGATAATAAAAAAAAAAAGGATTTTGCTATTGTATTGAAAAGACCGTCACTGCCAATTTTGTTGTTGTAATTTATAACAATTTTTAACATTAATAAATTCCATTTGGATATTTTTACAACTTTTAATATCTCCTCGTACTTTATTTTGAAGAGGAAAAATGTTACGTTTCGTATACATATAACTTTTACTTATTTTTTAAAGAAATATTTTTTTAAAGAAAGACAATACAGTTACTACAAGTAATATGGTTAATTCTATAATATTGTTATTATGTACTCGAACAGAAGTATTAAAAATTACTTTATTATACTTATATCTTATAACGAAAAAAAATGTAGCAGCAAAAATTCACACTAAGTCAAAAGTAAAATTGTATGTTTGTTACAATGAAAAATGAAAGAGAAATTTTGATAGAGTATATCGCTAATTGGCCAATTTAAAATAAAATATTCTTATTAGTAAAGTAGTGAAAAATTATTAGGCATTTCCCCCCTCCCCCCCCCCCCCCCCCCCCCCGACTGATGTGAGTGGATGTGTGTGCTATCAGGATGTGCGCTAACGAGATCCTCTCAAAATGAAATAATTAATAAAAAATTTCGAAGGAGGTTTGACCTCCCTCCCCCTTTGGATACGCCCATGGTTATGACATTTACATATGTAATGACACTTATTAAACGTACCCATATAATACCCAAACAGCAGATAATGTTGTTAAAACATTTTTTTAAATATTTAATGTAAAATATAAATATTAAAAAATATATGTTAAATGTTGCGTGCCGAGTGGAATATGATGGTAGGACAGACCGAAACTAATTATCATACGGAGTTGATTGTCAAAACACTAATAACTCAATCGATGTATGGTAGAGCAGTCTTTTCTTTTTGCTGTAGATTGCTTATATAATATTAAATTGTTATAAAATGGTTTGCGTAAAAAACGCGCGTATGTATGTTACTTACAAAGATTATTAAGAAAATGATATTGATAAGTATTGTGTTTTTTTTTGCTTTTTTAATTAGTTTTTGGCATTACCACCGTACTAGAAATCCAGATATGTCCATTCTAGAGATAAATTTATATCGTTTTGTGCAGATACCAAATGCGATTATATTTAAGCAGACATATTTGTACTATACACTGCCAAATAGACGAGCATTGGAACCTAATGTAGTTTCCACGTAAAATTGAGACTCATTTGGCAATTAAAGCACAATTAATTAAGTAAAACACAATAATTATTAAGTAAAAGAATAATAATAAAAATTTTTCACACCTGATATTTTCCAATTCAATGCACTTTTAATTATAAGATAAATATAAAACATTGATAAAATTTATTAATTTGCTCAATAATATTTTTAGACAAATTAATAAATTTTAAAAAATGTATAATATTTTTAAATATTGACAGTGGTTTTTTAATTCATTTTTTAAAAAAAGAAAGAGATTTAATTTTTTAATAATTTTATTATAAGGAAATGAATTTGGAATAAAAATGTTTTTAATTTTTCTTTATGGAAGAAATTAATTAGATTAAAAGAAGTAATTAGGTATGTATATATTTTAAAAATTATTACATTTTTGAAAAATCTGAATACATATATATAGTCATAAAGCATATAGAAAATTACAACAATATACTATACAAATTTTATTTAAAACATCTTTTCATATATTTTATTATTTCGACGATAATTATACAATTACTTGCGCACATGAGCACGAATAGCGTATATACGGAAGAGTTTATAATTAATTCTCAACACATGATATGTTGTAATGTAACTTTATTATACATGATTCAATTTAGAAAAAAATTATCTTTAATTTGGTAAAATAAAATTTAAAAAATTTGAGAAAATTGTGAGTAGTAGGGGCATTTTGTTAAACAAAAAAAATTTAAAAAAATTTTTTTTTTTTACAACATGGACTCTTGAAACCGTACAATTTTTGTTTAAAAAATTTTTTTCCATCTTTTATATTTTCAACGAAAAAAATATCTTTTATATTTGGCTCGAAATAGAAATGCCGTTTTTTCTCGAAGGGGTGTTTCACCCCTTAAACATGAGTTAACGCGCATATAAAAAAAATACGTATCTCTTAGATTTTTGTGTTTAACAGTATATTTTACAGAAAATCAAATCGGATAGTTGGATAACGTCCCTGTAAGAGCTATGATTCTATAGAAAAAAATAAGTCAAAATAAAATAAATTGTTTTATATGAGGTTTTGTCTTTGAAAAAATTGATTTTCAATATTTACAAGGCACATGTGCACTCTTAACTATTTCTTGACTTAATGAATCTTGTTGTAAACTTTTACGACAATTTTCACATTTGTGTTTATTATCATACTGGGTAATCAGAAATACACAATAAAATATGATACTTACGCGATGAATATTATTTTAAAAATGTTGCCCATTCTGAACACATAATTCTGTTTTTTTTCAAGTAGTTTTTATATGAATGCTTCATATAAAGCTATATAATTTCTTCTGATGATTTAGTTTATCAATTAAATCACTAAGTGAATATTAAAAATCGATTTTTCCGAAAACAGCCTCATATGAAAAAATGTTATTCTATGTAATGTTATTCTCTGCTCAAAAAGTACTCGGATTTTTAAATAAAACGCAAAATTTTAAATTTTATGATAAATTTATTTTATCCTCTTTAGAATAATCACCATTCGAGGCTATACACATGTGCCAGCGATTAACCCTCTTCACAGTACTTTTTATTGGCTTCTGAAGGTATGGCCTTTAAGTCCCTTCGTCGAATTTTCTTTTATGGCTTTATATCAATCGAATCAAAACGCTTTCCGCGCAGATATGAAAAAGTTTGAGTCTTGGAAACAAGAAAAAGTCACACGGTGTCTAGTGAATACGATGCATGGGCGATGATATTTATTGCATATTTGATCAAAAAGTATAAGAGACGATGTGTGCGACGGCGCGTTATCATAATGCAAAATCCATGCATTGTTCTTTGGTTAAAATGTGATGAACCAAATTATTAGATATAGTAAGAGTTGAAGCAATCTCTCTTTTACATGACGATTTGCAAGCACAATTTTTTTTCATTTTATCGATATTATAGTCCGTATTTAATATCGATAGACGTCCAAAACGCAGCAAGTCTTTTACGATTTTACCGCTATCTAAATAATTTATATTATGTATCTTGTGTTTTCGAAAGAGAAGAATCCCCGTGTAATATTTGACATATTATTAACGCGCGTCTTTCAAATGAGAAATTCCAAATATTTTTTGAGCAGAAGTTTGTGAATCAATATTTTATGCAGAATTATGCTCTTTTAATTATACCATTAGTTTATGAATATATGTAAATCGGAATCTTGTATTTATTATTATTATAAAAAAATTTAATATAAAAATTAATCAATATAATTATTCAATTGTATGAAAACGATTGTAAAAGTGTCAAGGATTAAGAGCGCAAATTGATCTATGCTAATATTTTAGTTTATACACAAATATCACATACATTCCGGCCAATACATTCAGGTTATTTTCAATGTTAATACGAAAAATATATAATATTAAAAGGACGTTTCTAAAGACTTAAATATTACTTAATTATAAATTACCATTGAATATAATATCCTAATCTAAAACCTGTGTAATCTTTCTCTCACATCGTCGATTGAAATTCAGTTACCATTGTGTATTTCTTAACAGTAAATGGAGCATAAAAATGTCGTGTTTTCGGTAAAAATAGCAATGAGTCGTCAATTAAAATTTGGTTACCACCAATACCTTTTAACAAATTTTGAATCTGTAGCTGTTCATTTTTTGAAGTATAGCGAATTATCCATACTATTTCAGTAAATTTGAGATGCAATGTATAGATTAGAATACTAGAACATCTTATACATTGTATTATCGCACAAGTTCAACTTTTAAAAGTTAGATATCGAATGAATGTTATATATTTTTTGTATTAATAGTAAAAATGACCTAAATGTATTGGTCGAAACGTATGTGAAACACATTTTAACATACAAAAATATGTGTCGTCATTACTAATCCCTTACTCCACGCTGCGCCGCTACAGTCTAGAATGGTCTAGAATGGTCTAAGGGTACATTCCGTTTCATGCATGATGCATTTATCCTTTTTATCCGAATATTAAACAAGGATAAATGATGCATTATGCATATTATGCGTAAAACGGAATGCACCCTAGAAGTATGGTCAGGGAGACAAAAGGAGATACTATTAGTATTGTGTCATTCTATCCTTGTTTTTGTCTAATAAATGATGAAAATAGAGTGATACAAATAGCGCTAGTAGCATTTCCCCTTAATATAACAAAAAAAATAAAGAAATTTAAAAAAAATTAAAAAAACGAAAATCAACAATTTATAACGCAATATATACGAAAATGCTTTCAAAAACATCGTTATTTAACTCATAATTATAATTATAGCCCAATTAAAAGTTTTTTGCATTGTTACAACATTTACAGATGTAATGGCACTTATTATATGTACGTAATAGAGAAGAGACCGTTATAAGGGATAAGTTATAAGATAGTGCTATAAGGGAGAAAAAAAAGAATCAGGAGAAGAATTAGAAAAAAAACAGGAACGACAAGATGTTCTTTTCCACGCCTTAAGGGAAAGAATTCCTAATGAGAAATTGCTTTATTTGATGCTTTGCAAATATTTTTTTATGTAGAATTTACATTATTTCTACAATATAAAGATCATCTTGTCTAAAGTAAATAATGAAATTGAATAATTAATTTATAAAGATTTTCTGATGGTAACTAATTTCTTAATTTGCATTTGTATTCAACTTCACAAAAATGCTCATTGTTATTTTAAGCTTATATATTTTTAACCATTTTTAAATGCATAAGGTACTCTATTTTCATCCTTTATTTAAAAAATGTTAAATAAATTTTAGTGATTTTGATATTTTTATAATTACATATAAATATTTTGTTATTTTAAAATTGAGTAGGTATGTCTTTGAAAGAACTTTTAACACAGAAATATTACGTAAAAATTACATAAAAAATATTATTAATTAAATTGTGTAATGTTTGTTTGTTAAAATACGAAAATTAAGACTTAATAATTTCAGAAGGAGTCGAATTCATCTTCTTCAGTATTTCAGTTAAATCCATTTCGAAATAGCGGCCGTTTATTTCATCTAGTTTTAGTGTACCAGTAGTGAAACGTTGAAACCTATTTGATACTCCTGTTAACTGATTCCAATAAAATAAAGTTTTTAACGAAATTTTTAAAGATGCGTGTACTGAGAAAAATTTCTGGTTGAAAATGGACGAATCAGTAAGATTCTATATAATCATGTTAATCAAAATTCTGGTCATCATAAGTAAATATATCTGTTTATCTCAATTAAAATTTAATAAATTTAATCAGGAAATTTAGATCCGCGCATTTTCATTCAGAAATTGTTATCTGTGCATTTCTAAATAGTTAAGTTTATTGTAATTTTTGGATTAGAATGATAAAATAATATAACAGACCTGTAGACGCGTACGTTGCAAATGCGAGTACAATAACAATTGTGTGGCAGTTATACTTTTTTTCAACGAATATGTATTAAAATGTTTTCAAAACATGGTTGCAACCTCTAATCATAATTACAGTCATTAAAAGTCTTTCGACTTGACGTTACGTTATTACAATATTTATATATGACTTATGACACATATTACACTTGCATGGTACATATACAAGTCGTACATGTGTGTGTAGCTTATCAATAAAGCCATCAGGAATCTAAAACATGAAACAAACCATTTCGCCGAAATATCTAAAAATTTAGCTAAACACAGGTCTGAAAATAATTTTAGATATTTTTAAAATAATTTTGAAAATTTGTTAATGCATTTAAATAATTACATAGTAATCTCACGCAATGTTCCAAGAAGTTTCGGCAGTCTTGCAATCCGACAGTTTGTTTGAAAATTTTAATTTAGATTGCCACTTTTTTATTTATTGATTAATATTTACTATTTGTATAATTGATTTAAGAATTATAAATTTAAAAAATAGAGTAACACATTTGTTTATTTGAAGAGTATTTGCAATTCATTCTGGCAATTTATATGTGTATAAAATAACACTTGTATTTTGAATACAAGTATTACACTCCAAAATTTAAAGAAAGCATGATGAAATAACAGAACCAATAAATACGCTTAACAAAGTTTATCTCTGAATTTTTAAATAAGTTTCTTTAAACAAATTAAATTTTGAGTTTTCTTGCAATAAGTATAAATACGTCGTTATCATATATACATAAGGAAAAAAGATAAGACTCACGGAAAATTAATTGAACAAGTACAGAAATATCTGAGATTAAAATTATCACTATCTAAAACTTTTCTTCGTTATTTTAAAGAATAAACATTTATTTATTTTATATATGATATATTTGTCATTCATAAATAATAAAGAATTAATCAAAATAATCTCAGAAAATATCTTAATTAAATGATGTATTTTTATTTATTATATAATGACCATTTTGACATAATTCTGAAAGTACACCTTTACATCAAATTCATACATATTACAACTACAGATGCTATTTACCGAAATTTTTTGTTGAGATTATGTTTAGTAAATATTAGTCTAAAATTATATTTGCAGAACTCTATCAAGATGGTTTATTAATCATCTAATTTGCTGCAGCAACTAATCTTTTCTTTTAGTATAGAGTTGTAATTTATCTTTTAATTCTGTATTTCTTTTAGCACGAATGTATTTTGAAATAACGGAAATTTGTTTCATTTATATTCAATTTGTCCAAAGCGTAAAGTTGAAATCTATCAGATATGCACTTCAGTTGACATCCATTTTTTGAAATTTTCATCGAACTTACACCTTGAAATTTTTCGCTGTCTTGTGCTAATATCTCCTTGAAATAAATAATAATTTATTTTAGTTTATAAAATCATATTAATGATTATTAAATATAATCGTTAATAATATTCGACATTTTTAAAAATTGATACGTAAAGTATAATTACATACGGATATCTTACCGTTTCATATATCTTATCGGATTTTTTCATGCGTAGAATAGACATTGCCCGAGAATCGCTATAAAATATTGATTGTCCTGCTGATGTGAGAACTGCTGTCTGACTTGATAATTTTTTAATAAGTTGAATTTGTTCATTAGCCTTTTCTTTGTTTGGACATTTTAGTAAGTTCTTTATCTTTATTTTGTATATTTCCTTTCCTGATATAGGATGAAAATAGAGATCTAAAATATTTAAAATACAGTGAAAAGGATTATTATTTGGAAATTAACAAAAATACATTGATTATTTGTAAAAAACTTTTTCTATGCTTTTGAGCTTTTCACGGGGATAACTTTTGCGCAGAAACTATGTGTTTCGCAAGTTATTTCCGTGTCTATGTCCATCCTTGGAATACGTTTCATAAATGTAACGTAAACGTTGCATAAATAAGTATAATCACGAAGGAAACCCTCAAACATGTATAGATTTTAAATAAAATTTTTTTATGTTTTATGAGTTGTTACTAGCGCGCAAAGCATATATGTATTAATAAATGAATAAATATTAATGTCATATAAAAAAGAAGTTATGAATGCAAATGGTATGTGTAAAATTACAGTTAAATGTTTTTAGACTTGCTATGTAGAATAAGATTAAGTATTACAACTTATAAGTAATATCTATTATTTAAAATGCACAAGCACTTACCATCGTTAAGAACTGTTATACTGTAGATACCGCCCACATACGTAAAATTTTCACCTGCTATAGAGATGGAAGTATCAGTCGGTTTCATATAATCAGATTCGACTCTGCACATACTGTTTGTAAATGAGTTATACACCACTAAACTGGAATCTCCCGCATCAGTCATAAATACCTGCGTATATTTATAGATATATTAAATTTATAAATATATTAAATCGCAAAAAAGATATATAATTAAAAATGTTATTAAATAATATTTACACAGATGAATATGTATTACACTATAATTAAAAGAGAAAACTAACTATCATTTTATCCAGAAACTGCATGCATGTTTCATTTGGAATATAAACCAAAGGTGTTACCAATAATCCCATTTTATCAGCAATTGGGATGTGAATATTTTTAACCAACCTATCACCTTTTAAATTGAAAATCAATAGTTTTGGATTACAGATTTGATCGGTTCCGATTTTGCCGTTATCCATAACGAAGAGGTGATTGCATCGAATCTGAGATAAAAGTAAAAACTCTATTTCATATATTTCATAATTGTTAAACTAATTCTATTGTGCGTGTAGTTGTGTGTAATATTTAATAAACTGTTGCTCTTTAATAAATGTAAGAAATTATATTTTTTCTTGAATGAAAGATATTGATATACTTACGTCTATTCGATAAACATTTATGATACCATCACAGCTGCTATTATGCCAATTCCAATCTGGATATGGCCGTAAAATTGGACCTCCTAGTCCTGTCTTATTAGTTACTGTCGTCAAAGAAGCAGGTGAAGCACGTGCTTTCATGTTGGGAACAGTAATGAATATTCTTCCATCTATAAGAATTTATTTTTGCAACTTTTGCTACTGTAATTGATGTATTTATTTCAAAATTATAAGAAAAATAAGAATTGAATGTAGTCAATAGAGCTCAGAATTAACTTAAAGTTCTAAGATTTAATATTGATCATTACACTTAATATTGATCACTGACGTGTCTAGAGAAAGATTTGGAAGATTGAAACCCTATCCCGAAATTTTGTATCTAATTTTTAATTCTTACTTATAAAATACTATTTTTTATTCTTTTTTGTTTTATTTATCATTTAATTCTCCTCTTTTTTTTAGTTTATTAACGCATTCTTAATAATATAATACTTACTAGCAATATTTCTTAAACAAAGAACTTTTTATAATGTTGTTTTCTAATCCTTTTTAAATTTTTTTTCTGAGAAAATTATCATAAATATTTTGTATAATCAGGACTGGGTAACATTTAAAAGAATTTTATTTTAAATATGTATTTTATTTTAAAATGAAAATGGCATTTTGCATTTCCTATTTTAAATGGTTTTCGAAAAATTATTTTTATTTTACATTTGAAATCGAATCATGTCTATTATAACCATTTATAAAATAAATAAATAGTTTTTTTATGTTTTCACAAATTTTCTTAGAATCGTTGATGCATAAGAAGATCAAATTTCATGATTGGCTAAAGATTTTTATGAATATTCAAATAAATTGCAAATTAAACTGTAAAGAAAGAATTAATTCTAGATAGTCTATAAATATCGAATCTTAATAAAAAATGAGTGTTCCAGCTTTATGTAAAATACTATATATACACTTCTAAAAATGTATATTACTCTTAACATCTAATTTTGAGCATAATCGGCTTTCTCATACTAATTTGTTTAATTAAATAAAGAGTTCCGTTTTAAAATCATAATTAAAAAATTTTAAATATTCCCGTCAGAAATTTTATAAATGCTGTAGTCAGAGCTTCGAATTCTGTTGAAAATGGATTTCAAACGTAACATACTTTTAAAAAATGTATACCTGGAAAATTTTTACGAAAAACTACATATATTAAAACAAGGTCTTAGGGAAGTGTTCATAGTTGATTTTTATATTCAAGGCTATCTTAAGTACTAAGATGCTACAAACCAATCACAAGGCCATATTAACATCTTAAGACATTATTTAAGACAATCTTGAAACAAAAACGGACCGTGAAGCCTAAGAAATTCTTAATTTTTCGTAGATATTCGTAATGGGACGTAAAGTAGTTATCTGTTCGAAAAACCAAGAAATTTTCCGCCATAAACAACACTTTACATCTTACTACAAATATCTACAAAAAATTGAATTTCTGAGGCAAGCAAACCTCATTCTATGTCTCATTACGAATATCTACAAAAAAAAATTTTTAGGATCTTGTTTCAATCTATATAGTTTTTCTGTACTTTTTCGTAAAAATTTTTCTTTGCTATGGCAGGACAATCATTTTGCATTCGAAAACCATTTAAAATACCTATTTATCCATTTTAAAATGAATTTGAAAAATCTATTTTGCATTTGCATTTTAAATACACTTTTTAAAAGTATTTTACAATTAATATTTTTAATGGAATTCGAAAGGCATTTTACCCAGCCCTATATAATAATAGTAATATTAAACTACATAATATTAAACAACTACAAAATAACAAACACATATTTTAATTAAGTTTAAAAAATGGTAGCTCTGGGTTTCCCAAAACATAACTATACTTAATTGAAACTCCATAGTTACATTTTGGAATGCACTCTTATATAGTGAAGGCACAATAATTCTTTAATATGATTAGTTCTTGTTTTTAATTTTTCATTGGATTTTAATGTATAAGCCAAGTAACTGTTAAATTAATTACAAGTTACTAAAAGAAATGTAACTAATTATAAATTAAATTGCATTTATAAATGAAAGGAATAGAAAGAAGGAATGAAATTAAATTATAGTTACTAAAAAAGTAATTATGATTGTAACTTATTTACAAGTAATGAGTTACTTCCTTGCAAAATCATTACGCCTTTTTTTAAAAAGTATTATCAACTTACCTTCTGCTTCATTTGCATCATGAAACACGCAGTTGGAAGGGTTATAGATACCAGAACGTATCGCATCTTCCTCCTGTTCCTTGGAGAGCCATTCAAATTCAGGAAATTTCCATGTATATATATTTTTCACTTTGTCTCCAAAGCTTACAATCACCATCGACAGAATTAGCAGGGCAAACAAAGGATGTCCCATTTTAATCATGGTGGTAGTTTATAGGTAATAATGTTGTAAATACGAGATTGTCTGGATACGAATTCGCCTTTGAAAGTTGAAACATTGAATCTTAAAATTAATAATCTATATCAATCTGTTGCGGTATAAATACTCTTCAATCTGTCTCTCACACTATTCAAGTAGGTGCACAGTATATTAAAAAAAAATAATAATGTTTACAATCGAGAAAAGTGCCTTCAAAAAATATATGTGGCCGTAATCCTTCTTTTG
>NW_011627559.1:16875-39298 GCF_000204515.1 Acromyrmex echinatior | reverse complement strand
ACGTTTTGGGTCTTCCACGCGGTTCATTTTGTAGGGAAAAATCACCAGACCGAAATTTTTCAAACCAACGCTGCACTTTTCGATCGTTAACAGTATTCTTCCCAAATGCCTGGTTTATATTGCGTGCAGCTTTTGCAGCATTATTATCAAGTTTATACTCATATAAAAAAATTACATGAATATCGGTTGAATTCATATCCTTACGAAATTCAAAACAAATAACAAAATGGAACACTTTTGAGAAAATCTTCTTTGTTGAAATGTGATTCTAGCAATGAACAATACAACTAAGTTATGTAACTATAAACGAAGTTATGCCAAAAACAAAAGCATAACGAAAACAGGGAGACAAATGTTCATATGTAAAGAAAATCCGACATTTTATATGCATCAACTTAATACATATACGTTTCCGAATTTGAGTTAAATAATAAATAATTGTGTATATAAATGTTTTATCAGTTCCACCTGGACCATCAATATAAAACAATTGTTACTATGATTATTATTATTATCTAATCTAATTTAATATTAAATCTACTATTCCTTTTTGTTTTTCGTTTAATTAATTATATTTTTGTCACCTATTTCCATAGCTTGTTCAATTGTTATATAACCTTCTTCCTTATTATTTTCTATTAATTGTTCCATTTGTGGAAAATCTGCAAAACTTTTACCTTCAGCAATAAGTAGAGTGTTAATTTGTGCATACGCTTTCTTTTGTTCTTGTAATTCACCGAATATAATCGTATATAATCTTTTGACATTGCTATTTTAAAGTTTTCCCAGAGTTCTTCTGGATGTAATGGTTGGCAATGCATTAAAATACGAATAAATAATTTACGAAGCTGTCATGGCATTATCCATCCAACAACTTCATTTATCTCGTTTCCATTCATCATCATCTTCAATTAGGCCTAAAGCCAAAACTGTCTTCGAAAATGATTGATACATTTTTTTATTAACAGTTTTTAAATCGTTAAAACTTGTAGCTCCTTTAATAGTAAATAACTTAATTAGTAATAATAATCTTACTATAAATGAAATAATTCTGTTTGTGTTGGACTAATAGAATACATTTGACATATACAATTAAAATAATTACTCTTCTTTTAATTCAATGTAATTGTTGGCGCTTATCATTGTGTGTAGTTCAGTAGGCTGATATCAGCCCATTAGCTTTGCGACGTAATTGCGACGTGATAGCGACGTGTCGTGTCTCTGATGGGGCTCACCGAAGGGGAGATCATGCGCGTGACTATGTTGCCTGCATGTAAACCGTCGCGCTTTTCTCAGTTGGTTTTCTAGAAGATTCCGTGTGCGACCTCGCGAATAACACGTGCACGACTGGTGCACAAGTTTTATTACTTAACTTTATATTTATTCATAAACGACGCGAGTATAATTCAAGTATAATAAATAGGTCTTATATCAAGGCAGGGTGTATTTCATTTTTATCACACTCTGCCAATACCGACAAGGACAAGCCACAAGGCAGGAGACACAGATCTCAGACAAGGAGAAAATAGCGCTCCACATAGCGCAACGGGGACATCAAGGTCCTCTCCCTAACATTGGTCCTTCGAGCCGGATACACAGGTATCGCATACACATGCAGATTACATTTTTCATTCTAAGGCCACGTGCAATCGTATAAGTCGCACACGACAAGTACTCACAAGTCTTATCTCAGGCAACGAGGTCTTTGCTTTCGCTCACAAGAGTCGCCATATTGTCGTGCATCACTATCGCTCACAAGAACAGTCATATTGTATGCTATCACTCTCGCTCACAAGAGCGGGCATTTTGTGTTGTTAGAAGGTGCTAGATTCGTGCCGACACGGGCGGCCATTTGCATCTTCATAAAACCTTACATTTCATTGGCCAGACTGTCACATTGAAATTTTATAACGGCTTTGCATTGCCACGTAGTCAATATCACGCATTACATTTAGCGTTTTTTCATAATGGAAACACTTCCATTAGCAGATGCAAAAATTAAGAGAGCTCACATAAAGTCAGCAGTCACACGGTTAAAGACTTTTATCGACAATTTCGACGTCAGTTGCGGATCGCAGCATGGTCACTGCGTAAGCAAAGATTATCGGAGTTGTGGAATCAATTTGAAGCAGCTCAATTTCGTATAGAAGTTTTTGAAAACGCAGATCCCTCGATCACCGACAAAAGAGTTCTCTATGAACAGCACGCGCAACAGCGCGACAATTTTGAAGCCTCTTATTTTCAGTTAATGGCTTGTTATACTGCTTTTATTGAGCGTATGGGAAAAAATGCTTCTCCGTCAACTTCATCAAATGGACAAGCGATGAGATCGAGGGAAATGCGTGTTAAATTGCCTAAAATCGATTTGCCAATTTTTATAGGAGCATATGACGATTAGTATTCCTACAGGGATACCTTTGAACAATTAATTCATTTAAATGAGGATTTAACAGAAATCGAAAAATTTCATTACCTGAGGTCTTCCTTAAAGGATGCTGCCTCTGACATAATTAAGTCCATAGAGACCACTACAGTCAATTATCATGAAACATGGGCGGCGGTCAAGGAATGTTTCGACAATCTGAGATGGATTGTTCAAAAGCATGTTCGCGCTTTGTTCGAAGTACCAGCTGTACGTAAGGAAAATCACAGCATGACTCGAGAATTATTGGACACTTTTCTTAAACATTTGCGCGCGCTCAAGGCCTTCGGAAGACCTACTGATTATTGGGATGATTGAATTATTCATCTTATCATTTGTAAGTTGGATGTAGTCACAAACAAGGCGTGGGAATTATGTATCAAAGGAAAAGAGCTTCCAGATTTAAAGAGCCTAATAAAATTTTTGACTCTCCGATGCCAGGCATTGGAATCAGTACATGGTAGACTTTATAATAACATAACAAGTAATATCACATCAAAGTATAATAACAACTCAAGGTCCACGTCTGTCACAAATGTCGTTACATCCAATCTTTCTTGTGCTGTTTGCAAGAAGAATCATTCCACATATCATTGTAAAGAATTTCTCAATTTATCGGTTGAAGATAGAATTAAGGTCGTGAAAAAAGCGCATTTATGTTTCAATTGTTTAAGATCGAACACACATCAAGCGAAAGCATGTAATTTAAGTATGTGTCGAAAATGTAGCAAAAAGCATAACATATTGTTACACATAAGTGCTCCGAATAATTCAGATACTTCGCAATCAAACACGCAGGCAGCAAGTCAAGCAACCAATCCTCCACTCCCCGTCGCCATGCAAGGTACATCAGGTCATCGTTCGTTAAATATTTTACTCTCTACCGCAATTGTCTATGTACGATGCCAATAATCAAATTCATTCGTGTCGAGCATTACTTGACAGCGGTTCTCAAATGAATTTTATAATGAAGGAGCTAGCAAATCGCTTGAAGCTCAGGGAGCGACCTCTTGATGTATCAGTGGCGGGAGTTATGGATGAAGTAATCCCGCGAATAAAGTAGTCAATCTTTGCGTTAAATCACGTTTTAGCAGTTTTTCCGAAAAAATGGACTGCGTGGTGCTTCCAAAACCCACACTAACGCAGCAGTTGCCACAGCACTTCATACCCATGCAAAGTGTGTCGGTTCCAAAACATAAAACTCGCTGATTCTAATTTTAACGTACCGGCAAACATTGATATGTTAATCGGGGCCAAGTCCTTCTGGAGGTTCATTTGTGCGGGTCAGATCATACAGTCAAAAAATCAGCCGACTTTGCAAAAGACACACTTTGGATGGATCATTTCCGGTATCACACCAAGTGATATAACCGGATCAGTCCTTCTGTTAATTTTCATTTAACCTCATTCGATGACTTGAGGTTCACATTGAATCGGTTTTGGGAGGTTGAATATGATACCTCTCCTAAACCATTTTCTCTCGAGGAAAAGGTGAAGAGTCATTCCTGCAAGGCGTAAAGCGAAATTTAGAAGGTCGTTTTATCATTAAGTTGCCAGGCAAGACAAGACAAGACAAGCTGGATGAATTGGGAGAATACAAGGACATCACTCTAAAACGTTTCAAATCGTTGGAGAAGCGGTTCATTCGCTCAATCCCGCATGTACGACGAATACAAGAAGTTCATGGATGAATACAGGCTCTTGAATCACATGAGGGAGGTGACCAGTAGCACAATGCTAAGCCAAGGCTCTCCAACTTTCTATCTTCCACATCATGCTGTGCAAAATGAAACGAGTTCTATTACCAAGTTCCGAATGGTATTTGGTGGCTCATGCAAGACCACGACCGGACTATCTTTAAACGACGCATTGAGAGTAGGGCCCACATTACAAGAGGATTTCTTCTCCATTTTGGCCAGATTCCGAACATTCAAAATCGCTCTCACGGCCGATATAGCCAAGATGTATCGGCAGGTTCTGGTCGATTCAACTCAGACACCATTGCAACATATTTTCTGGCGAAAGTCACCAGATGAGCTCATCAAGACTTTCGAGTTACTCACTGTCACTTATGGTACGTCATCAGCATCATTCTTGGCTATCAGAGCCCTGAGAAAGTTAGCGGAGGACAGTGCGGTTTGCTATCCGAGGGCGTTGCAAATAGCATTGAGAGATTTCTACGTGGATGATCTCGTCACAGGAGCCGACTCAATAGATGAAGCTCTCTCTATCAAGAAGAAGATCACGGCATTGCTGCAGGACGGGAATTCGAGCTTAGAAAATGGGCATCTAATGCTCTTGCCCTCCAGGATCAAAATTCCAGCGAGCCGAGAGAATTCACCTTATCCTCAGACAAGAACTCCGAGAAGGCGTTAGGCATTGCATGGGATTGCCAAGCTGACGTATTTAAGTATTCGTCTATCAATAATCTGCCTCCTCTGGAGATGCCTACCAAACGAAGCATTTTATCACGCATATCTCTCATTTTTGACCCACTGGGGCTGCTAGGTCCAATTACATTACTCGCTAAGTCCATCATGCAGGACCTCTGGCGATTCAAGCTTGATTGGGATGAATCGATTCCCTTAGAATTACACCAAATGAAGATGCTTCGAAACGGAGTTACAGGAACTGCGTGGCATACGCATTCCTCGTCTTGTCACAACAGAACAATATACCAGTTTGGAGCTACATGGGTTCTCAGATGCTAGCGAAATTGCATACGGAGCATGCATTTATTTACGTTCCACTTCAATTGACGGTGCTTATCGCACACATCTACTTTGCTCCAAGTCCAGAGTGACGCCGTTGAAGTGTTCGTCGCTTCCGCGCCTCAAGTTATGTGATGCATTGCTGCTGGCTCGTCTTATCTACAAGATCTCAAAATGTCTCCAATCTGTCCAATAGCATCCATTTATTTATGGACGGATTTTACAATTGTATTATCATGGTTGCAATCGTGCAGTCGAGCCTGGTCAACCTTCATGGCAAGAAGAAGTCTCCCTTCAGACTTCTTTTCTGACAATGGATTAAACTTCGTCGGCGCCGAACGCGAATTGAGTGAGTTGAGGGATCTGCTGTGCAATGAGTCAACTCAACAACATATCCAGAATCAAACCCGAACTCCAGGAGTGAAATGGCACTTTATCCCACCATGGTCTCCCTACCATGGGGGTTTATGGGAAGCCGCCGTGAAGGCGACCAAACGACATTTGATTCGCATTACAAAGAATTCCAATTTGAAACGCGAGGAGCTGGAAACATTCATTGCTCATCCAGATTGAAGCGATATTGAATTCGCGTCCTCTTTCCGATGACCCTAATGACTTCACCTCTCTAACTCCCGGACACTTTTTAATGGGTACACCTCTCACAGCATATCCAGAGCCATCCCTGGATGAAGTATCTGTAAACCATCTCTCCCGATGGCAGTACATACAGCTATTGCGACAACATTTTTGGAAACGATGGACCCGCGAGTACCTTCATCAATGCCAGGAACATAACAAGTGACAGATAAACGAATCCGTACATGTCGGCCAAATGGTTATCATCAATGAAGACAACATTCCTCTACTATCATGGCCTCTGGGAAGAATTCAAGACATACATCCAGACAAGAATACCATAGCACGCGTTGTAATGGTGCGTACTGCTAACGGCAGTTACAAGCGACCGATCTCGTCTCTGTCTACTTCCAATTGAAAGCTAAAGTCCAGTTATGACATTGGAAATTTGACGTTTTTTGTGTATCTCTTGGTGTTCATGTTCATGCCTTAGTATTATTCATGTCTTATTATTTTCATCGTTGATAACATGATGTTATTTTGTAGCTCAAACATATTCATTTTGTATTTATTGAAAGGCGATTCTTTCAAGGGCGGCGGTATGTTGGCACTTATCATTGTGTGTGTAATTCAGCAGGCTGATACCAGCCCATTGGCTTTGCGATGTGATTGCGGCGTGATAGCGACGTGTCGTGTCGCTGATGGGGCCCACCGAAGGGGAGGGCATGCGCGCGACTATGTCGCCTGCGTGTAAACCGCCGCGCTTTTCTCAATTGGTTTTCTAGAAGATTCCGTGTGCGATCTCCTTGCGAATAACACGTGCACGACTGGTGCACAAGTTTTATTACTTAACTTTATATTTATTCATAAACGACGCGAGTGTAATTCAAGTATAATAAAAAGAGGTTTTATATCAAGGCAGGATGTATTTTATTTTTATCACACTCTAATACTGCCAATACCGACATGGACAAGCCACAATAGACACAGATCTCAGACAAGGAGAAAATAGCGTTCCACATAGCGCAACGGGGACACCAAGGTCCTCTCCCTAACAGTGATATATTTCTACCATTGATTTTTCTTTTTTAAAAGTATAATATTATGGAATTTTTGTATATAAATATTTTCTTGCTTTAATATCGCGTAAATTTAATGCAAAATAATCTATTAACATTGTAACTTGATTTAAAGCAGAAGTTAATGCATCTTCAATAGCTTAATTTTCGATGATTACATTTTGTTCATTAGGTAGATGTACTATAACGTATTATAACGTGACTTTTATCTTGTAATTTTCATCAAGTATACGCCAGCTAGCTTCTACATGTTCAACATAACGAGCTTCAATATAATCACTTATTTCATCATTAATTATTACCTTTTCTGTGAGTTGAAATGTTATTGCAGCAGCATCATGGCTTTTATAAATATATTTATACAAATAATTAACGGATTTGATACTAGATACTATTTCAACATTAATGTGACAATTAAATATAATTGATAATGTAGGACAGTATGGAACAACATGACGATTATCAACTATATATTTGCTGGGCCGTTCAAAAATTTTACAGTGTTTCGACGATAATATGGATAAGCATCTTCATCCAATCTTCTTTGATCAAAAAAAGCTTTTGGATAATGTTTTGAACATCGTCCATCTATTAAACACCAGTCACCACAAGGTCCATCATATATTTCATGATTATATCACGTAAATTACGATTCTCACATGGATCAAGAGTTTCGGTAGATATTTATCAATAATTTCTGGAGTTGTATTTCAAAATTATGTTTTAAAATGATTAACATATGAATATGTGGCAGACCGCGTTTTTGAAATTCTATAACATATACATATGCTGCTATTGACCAAACAATTTTTGTTTAGTATTTAAATCAATCAAATAATCTTTTTTAATATTAAAAACACGAGTGTAAATATCAGGTCTATCAGAAGTTTGTTGACCATATAAAAGATTTTCTTCGCCATTTTGAAAGATTTCACGCCATTTTGGATTACAAGTCATTGTTATAAAGAGATCTGGTTTACCAAATTTAGCAACAATTGCCATTGCATCTTGATAATTCTGTAACATATTATGTAGTGATCCAATAAATGTAGAAGGAATTATAACCATTTTTCCAATATGTCCATTCAAGTTATTTGCTATATTTTACATGTAATCTATTAAATCTTGATATGTTTTAGAACACAATTCTTTTTGAATTTTACAATAATTCTATCTTTTGAATTTTTACATAATTATCTACAAGCCATTGTTGATATAAACGTCGTCCTGATAAAAAGACATTAAATTCATTACGAATAGCTATGCGATATTTAACGTATTGTCCTCTAGTTATTCGTCTATTACTATATAATTTTGTTAAATGGTCCTTGAGAATCATATTGATAAAACAATGAATATATTGGTTCAACATTAGGAGCCATAATACTAACTTTTTGTAAAGTTTTTTATTATGTATATAACGTATGATTTTGGAATTTCTCCATCAGCAGTAATAGAAAATACAGCAGCAACTTCATTTGTTTTTTGAACATTATATCAACGTCGATCTATTCCTGGTCTTAAAGTAAATAATATTAGGTGTACAAATAAGTTTCCGCCGTTTGACAAAAGACGGCGCCACTAGCAAGCTATGATTAAAATTGTCTGATGTAAAACATTATATCGTAAGGTTGGACATCTGTCAACAACATAATCTTGAAATACTAGCGATTTTGTATCAGCATCATATATTTTTTTTTGTGCGAAAATGCCGAGTTTTGAGCCGAATAAGCGTCATTTGCGGGAACTTTTGATTTACTTCTTTAATTTGAAGAAATCTGCAGCTGAGGCTCATCGATTGCTTGTAGAAGCATATGGTGAGCCTGCCTTAAGTGAGAGAAGTTGTCGTGAATGGTTTCAAAAATTTAAGAACGGTGAATTTGACGTCGAAGACAAAAAACGTAGCGGAAGGCCGAAAATGTACGAAGACGCGGAATAGGAAGCATTATTGAATGAAGATTCGTGCCAAACGCAAAAAGAACTTGCACTTACATTAGGAGCGACTCAAGAAGCAATTTCACATCGTTTTAAATCATTGGGAATGATTCAAAAGCAAGGGAATTGGGTTCCATATGAACTGAAGCCGAGAAACATTGAACACCGATTTTCCATATGTGAAATGCTGCTTGTCAGACATAAACGAAAGGGTTTTTTACATCGTATAGTTACTAGTGATGAAAAATGGATTTACTACGATAACCCAAAGAAGAGGAAATCATGGGGATCATCTGGCCATGCTTCAACATCAACAGCGAAGCTGAATATTCATGCAAAAAAATTCATGTTGTGTATTTGATGGGATCAGCTTGGTGTCGTGTATTATGAGTTGCCCAAACCGAACGAAACCGTTACTGGGACTCTCTACCGAACACAATTGATGAGATTGAGCCGAGCAGTCAAGGAAAAACGCGCCCACTACTATTCCATGACAAAATTATTCTCTTATATGATAATGCTCGACCACATGTTGCAGCGCCGGTCAAAACCTACATGGAAACACTCAATTGGGAAGTTCTATCCCACCCGCCGTATTCACCAGACATTGCCCCTTCCGATTACCATCTATTTCGATCGATGGCGTATGGCCTGTCTGAGCAGCACTTCACATCATATGAAGATATTAAAAATTGGATCGATAATTGGATAGCCTCAAAAGATGAAACGTTCTTCCAACGCCGTATCCGTATGCTACCAGAAAGATGGGAAAAAGTAGTGGCTAACGATGGACAATACTTTCAATAAAACATTATGTATCATTCTTTCACAATAAATGCTTAATTTTTGATTAAAAACAGCGGAAACTTATTTGTACACTTAACTGTAATTCTGGTAACGATTTACCAAATTCCATTCCTAATTGTTTTTGATTTTCTAATTCTTCACCCATCATTTGATACGATTAAGCAAATATATTAATTTTATGCATTATTTGTTCAAGATTTTGTATTATTTCCAAATCTAAGTTCTCATTTTGGTCAAAACGATAATTTATTGCTTCATTTGAATCTACAATAAAAAATTAACCATAAGTTGGATCTCTCATTTTGTGCAGCATATAATATATTAATTTGATAATATATTTGTCTTTGTATTTTAAAGCAATATGGATCAGATTGTCTGTTTTGAAAATTAATTAAATTAGTATTAAAAGAAGCAAATGAAAATGAACTATTGTAATTATGAACAAATTTAAAAAAATTATTAGATTCTATATGATTGCCACTAAATAAGTTTTGAAGAAATTGTGAAAGTTCAAATAATGGTTCTAAATATACTGCACCATGATTACAACAATCATGAAATGAATTGCCTTTGTTAGATATTTTTTCTGCTACAAAGTGTTTTGCATTACAATGAATGCAAAATATATTCACCAATATAATATTCAGTGGTTACTTCATCAAATAATGTTAATGTATTTTTAATTTCAAATGAGATTGATTTTTTTGTGATCTATAATAGAATTGATATTTTGCACGTTTTTGTTTTAACAATATATTTTGATTTGTTATTATTTCAGATAGGTTATTATTTTTAATTACATTTTTTATAGATTGACTTCGAAGACGTTGATATTCTGGTTGTTTTTCACGATGTTTTTGTTTAAATTCTTCTTCTTCTTCTAAAGAGTTTTATTTTAAGTCTTGGCATTTTTAAAAATTAAACATTATTGTCAATATCATCATTATTGTAAATATCATTGTCAATGTTATTATTATTATCATTATATCATAGTCATTATCATCGTCAAATATAAGTATAATTATAAATATAATTATATATATATATATATAAGGTGTAGTAAAAAGAAATCCATTATTTTTCCAATAGATGGCTTTAGTAATCTGTATCTCGTGTTGCATAAGTGCGATCGGGTTATGCTAGATGGCGTTAGAAAGATAAGATTTCGTACTAAAAAAACTTCTCAGACAGTTTTGTGATTGCTTGAATCAGTATTGTTTGAGCGCGCGTCAAAGATGGACACCAGCAAAGAGAAAATATGCCATTTTACAGTTTTTCTTCGATAAAGGCGAAAGCGCAAGCCAGGCGACTGAAAATGTGAATAGTATTTGTGGTCCTGATACTGTAACAGCCAATCACGCGCAATTTTAGTTTCGTCGATTCTGTTCCGGTAATTTTGATGTCAAAGATGTACCACGCTCTGGAAGGCCAATTGTCGAAAATGTCGATAAAATAATGGAAATCATCGAGTCCGACTGTTATGTAAGCACTGTTTCGATTGCCCAGGGGCTAAACATTGCACAAAAAACCGTTTGGAACCACTTGAATAAGGCTGGATACAAAAAGAAGCTCGATGTATGTGGGTGCCACACGAGTTAACGCAAAAAAACCTCATGGTTTTTCAAACCGAATTTCCATCTGCGAATCGCTGCTGAATCGCAACAAAATCAACCTATTTCTGAAGCGGATGGTGACTGGTGATGAAAAGTGGGTCACTTATGACAACGTCGAAAACGGTAGTGGTCGAATCGCGGTGAGCCGGCGCAAACGGTGGCCAAGCCAGGATTGACGGTCAGGAAGGTTTTGCTGTGTGTTTGGTGGGATTAGCAGGGAATCATCTACTATGAGCTGCTCCCCTACGGCCAAACTCTTAATTCGGACCTGTACTGTCAACAACTGGACCGTCTGAATGAAGCAATCGCCTAGAAGCGACCAGCGTTGGCCAATAGGAGAGGAATTGTGTTCCATCAGGACAACGCAAGGCCACACACATCGATAGTGACTCGCCAGAAGCTCCGGGAGCTTGGTTGGGAGGTTCTTATGCATCCACTTTATAGTCCGAACCTGGCTCCAAGTGATTACTACCTGTTCCTGTCTACGGCGAATGATTTTGCTGGTGAAAAATTCGCCTCAAGAGAAGCTTGTGAAAATCGACTGTCCTAGTTTTTTGCCAATAGGGACGAAAGTTTCTATGAGAGAGGCATAATGGAATTACCTTCAAAATGGCAATAAGTTATCGAACAAAACGGTGCATATTTGACCTAAATCGGATCATTTTAATTATACTAAATAAAGCCTTCAATTTCATGCAAAAATAATGGATATCTTGTTACTACACCCTATATATTAGGTGTAGTAAAAATAATGGATATCTTTTTACTACACCTACAATATAAGTATAATTTTTTTTAAATAATAGATTTTTAAATAAATATATATATATATATTCGTTTTTAAAATAATATTGTATTAAAATATATTTTTTATATACACATAATGTAAATTATTAAAATGTAAATTTAATTTAAAAATAATTAATAATAATAAATATTTAAAAATAAATATTTATACAATTTAATATTATTTATAAATAATATTAAATTTAAATTTTATATAATAAAAAAATTTTATATAATATATATTATATAATAAAAATAATAAGGCTCAATCAATTAAAATAGTAAAAGTAAAAAAGTAAAAAGGAAAAAGGGCTACGAGCCTAAAAACAATTAACATAAAATGACAAACTGTAAATAGTTAAAAAATAAAATAAAACATGTCATGTGAAATTAAAAACGTAAATTATAATTTGACAATCAGAAGGTGAACAAAACGAACGTTTCGATCCTTGTTGGATCATTTTCAATGTGACAAATAAATTAATAATAGAGTTGTAACGTATAAAATATAAAAAATTAAATAAAATTCGCATTCGGGCGCAATATTAACTATAAAACTCGCTTCAAATTGAGAGGAAATCAAACAAACGATTATAGTTGACACAAATGTGCTCCTCCGAACCGTGTGTGTGTATAAGGACGAACATGTTTCTGTTAGCAAGTATAAATTATAATAAATTAACGACGGAAGTAAATAAAAATAATAAGAAAAGTACAAATCGAGTTGCAAACAATAAAAAGAAAGGTACAAAACAAGTCGCAAGTAATAAATTAAAATTAAAAGAAAGAGACAAAAATTATCTTTGATATTATAAGACAAGTATAATACATAAGAAATAATAATGACGATAGAAAAAGAGTAAAATGCCGACATTCATTGTATATGTATAATGAGTTTAGAACAAATAAATTTATAATACATACCTTATGTGTGTCAAAATGATGTGTTATCGATTAGGCAATGCGATGGGAATCGAAATTGATCATCTCTCTAGAAAGCTAAGAGATAAAGTACGACATATAAAGACAGGAAGGTTGAAATGGAAAACTAAAAAGGAAGGGAAACATAAGAAGGAGAGAATAAAGTGGAAGGGAGAGAAAGTATGGAGAGAAGAGATGAATAAGAAAGGGAAAGCAGTTAAGAAGGAGAAAGAGATTGTATGATTTATGAGTAAGTATCAGGTAAAGATTCGCAGTATCATTTTGCCTATTAAGGCTTTGTTTCTGTCTTTTAATATGAATCATTTCAGACCAATCTCTTATTGTAAGAAGATTCGCAGTCCAAAATTCTCACATCATTCCATTTAAAATTATGATCAAAATTGATTCAATGATCAGTTATGATAGTAGGAGAACCTGCATTCTTTTTAATGTCAGAGATATGTTCGTGTAGTCTCGTGCTCAATTTTCTTTTTGTTTGACCAACATAACTCGCCTCACAATCATCACATGAGATCTTGTAGACAACATTCTGATTGGATAGAAAATCAAGCTTGTCTTTTCCTCTCTTTATGAAGCTCTTTAATGTGTTGGGAATAGAAAAGGCTAATTTACAATGAAACATACTAGAGATGGGAAGGAAACTTTCAGAAATAGATTTAACATAAGGAATCGTAAAATATTTGTCTTTATTACGTGAATAATGTGTAGTATCTTTGTTATATTTGTGAAACTTTAATCTGCATTCAATTGTAGAGAAAATAAAGGAAAGAGGATAACAGTTATTTAAGAAAGTATGAAGTATAGCCTCTATCAAATTTTTTTGTTGGAGCCGTGGATGTGATAATAGGATAATTTTATCAATGAAACTGATGATGGTACAGAGGAAGATTTGAATGGAAATTAAGAAATCTTCCGGAAAACGTCTTTTTGTGATAAATGTCAAATATAATTCTCTGATTACCTATAACAAGCATTGTATCAAGAAAACTCAATCTGTCACTTGTACCTCCAAGGTAAACTGCAATCTCGTATGTAAAGAGTTAAAAATGTTCAAAGTGTCATCGACAGTATCAGATGGTAGCGCGAGCAGAATATCGTCTACATATCTAAAATAGAACAAAGGTTGTGCTGACAATTTTTTAAGTGCTATTTCTTTTAGATCTTGCATTACAATGTCGGCGATTATCGGAGATAACGGTGAACCCATCGAAGTGCCAAACACCTGTCTGTAAGTTCTACTGTTAAAGGTAAAAAAGGTAGAATTTAAAATGAATCTAACAGCAATAATAAACTCATTTTTTGATATTTGTCTTCGTCGAGATGTAAACCCATCTCGTTTGTTTGATTTCCTCTCAATTTGGAGTGAGTTTTATAATTAATATTGCGTCCGAATGTGAATTTTATTTAATTTCTTATGTTTTATCTACATTACAACTCTATTATTAATTTATTTGTCACATTGAAAATGATCCAACAAGGAAATGTTTGTTTTGTTTACCTTCTGATTGTCAAATTATAATTTACGTTTTTATTTTCCTGACATGTTTTATTTTATTTTTTAACTATTTATACAATTTGTCATTTTATATTGATTGTTTTTAGGCTCGTAACCCTTTTTCCTTTTTATTTATATATTACAGTTATAACTATTTTATATATCTAATTATTTTGTGTGTATCTGAAATAAAAAAAAATATATTAAAACATAAGTACGATCGTGTAAATGCTAAGCATATAAATATAAAGAACGCCAACAATCGGTCAAAATTAGATGTTACAATACAATTCTTAATTAAAAATTTTGTTTTAATTATCTCAGATGTGACTGTGCTCTAAAACATTCGGATATTAATCACAATCGATCTGCGATGTTATAAATAAGGCGCTGAAATATTCGAATATTAAGAATTGTATTTGTATTGTATTTATAACATTTAACTTTGACCGATTATTGACGGTTTTTATATTTATATGCTTAAAAATATATTATTTTTAAAGTTGATTAAATATAAGATAATGTATAGAAAAAAAAATTCTTATTATAAGATATCGATTTTATTTTGGGTAAATACTGGAAGTCTGTAGGCAAAATTTTAAAAAATAATGAATTATTTAAATAGAAGATTAATAATTAAATTTTAATTTTTATGTAAAATTTAATTTAAACTCTTTTTTTTAAATAAAATAAAATATGAAAAATGAATACATTACAAAGTAAAAAAATTAAGTTTATAATATCCCAAGAAATTAATAACAAAGTGCAAAATATATCAATATTGCTATTAAAAAATATTTTTTAATGTTTTTAAAATATAAACTAATATATAATAGTTAGTATGTGTGCAAAATAAGTAGGGGAGACCAGAGCTGATTGTCACAATTTTTGATTAATGATTTTTAGGAAATAATGCATGCCTGAAATATTATATACGTTATAATATACCTACATCCTTTAGGTATTAAAAAAAATATTACTCGTGAATTCATTATAACGTCAAAATAAGTTATTTAATTTTAAATGAAGCGAAAATGTGACAATTAATCCCGTGTTCTGAGTTGATTGTCACATGTTTTAGGATTGGCAGTAGCATATTTGTTATGGATAACACATAAAAAATACAGTTTTTATTTTAATATCTGTTCTATAGTTTGAGAAATATTATAATAAGCATAATATTAATACAAATAATAAAATAGTTGTTTTAATCATAAAATACATAATTTATATTTATACCGTAGTTTCTATATAAAAAATGAAAAAAACATATATCTATATGAAATATAATATATTTGTAAGTATATTCTTTAAAAACGTGTTTCTTAAAGATATTAAAATTAATTGTCACCTAACCTCGTGTTATTTTGATCAATCTACCTCACATAGCCATTTTTAATAAAAAGAGATTATATTCATGAATTTTATCAGGATAATGATTAATTAATTATAGCAAAGATCTTCTAAGACATGTCATTTTCTGATATGAATACAGAGCGCGATTAATAACGTCAAAGACTTGTCAGACAATAAAATAGGTGATAAGAAAAATTTATTCACCAATTTCATTTTTTAAAAAATTGTTATAAATAATATATACAATGCTTGTGGTGCAAATCATTTTACACAATAAATTAATATTACATCAGTAATGTACAATTAAAAAAAGATTTTTCTGTCATGTCCTGATTGAATTTGCATTTTGTCAATCGTCCCTGTATGACAACCAGCCCCAGTCTTCTCTATACTTTTTTTTTATAGTAAATATACATTTTTTGTTATATTAGACGTTTATCTCATAAAAAATTTCTACTATATATCTACAATATTAATTTATTGTTAAATATAAATATTAAATTATTTTAGAAATATGTTAAAATTTTCTATATGTGTATTAAATAGTAAAAAATATAAAAATTATAATATTTGAAAATTTTCCAAAGAGAGAGTCTTTAAATGAATATAATAATATCTTGATTGATACTAGTAGCTATTTATATTGATTACTGTATAACATTACAAATAATTAAATTTAAAAAAATCATAAAGAAATAAATATAGTTATGTTTCTAAAATTACTATAGTTATATATTTATAAGATTATTAAAACGAAAAATTATGTATAGATATGTTATACATACGTTTACATATTTTATTTATATTTGTGTGTTTGATAAAGATATTTGCCTTATTTTATTTCTTCACTCAAGTAGATAATTCTTTAATAGATATTATGGAAATGGTTATAAATAACTTGTAAATGGGGGGAAGTAATTATAATGTTCTGATTGGTATTGAAGAACTCGTGTTGATTACTATACAACATTATAAATAATGACATTAAGAAATCATAAAAAAATGAAAAATTGTAACAATATTTTGAATATATCTATTTGTAATGATTATTGTGTATAATATTATAAAAAAGTAATGGAAAGAGAATAAGATTATATTTGTAAAATTATTATAGTTACATTTTATGAAATTATCAAGTTGAAAAATAAGAACAAATTAAAATCAATATTTATGTTAGGGAGAGGACCTCGATGTCCTCGTTGTGTTACGTGAAACGCTATCTTCTCGTAGTCCGAGACCTGTGTCTGATGCCCTGTGGCTTGCCCGAAGAAATTCGGCTGCGTGTGATAAAAGAGAAACTTTGCTTTGATATAAAATACTTTAATATTTCTTGAATTGCACTCGCGTCATATACTATCAGGTCAAAAGAATAAAAACGGTTTGTACACCGGTCATGTACGTGTTAACAGCAAGGAGATCGCACACGAAAGCTCTAAAATACAGCGAGAAGCGGATTCGCACGCAAGCAGCATAGTCGCGCGCATGCCTTCCCCTTCGGTGGGCCCCATCAGCGGTACGGCACGCCGCAATTACGCCGCAATCACGCCGCAATCACGCCGCAATCACGTCGCAAAGCTGGTATAAACCCACTAAGCTAACTCACACTGACAAGCGCCAACAAAACTTACACTAACAAGCGCCAACAATTTATATTTAATTATAAAGTTTTTAAAATTTTAGAAATGTTTTATTTCTTTAAAAAAATTTATATGTTTAATATGATATAAAATATTATTAAAAAAATTAATGTAATAATAATAATTAGCTACTTTAAATGAAAGATTTAATTTATTTCTTAAATATAATAAGATCTATTTTTTATATTTTTTTATTTATATTGAAACATAAATATTTATATTATATATATATATGTGTGTGTGTGTGTGTGTGTGTGTGTGTGTGTGTGTATATTGTATTTATTTCATATATTTTATGCACGAAGAAAAAAAATTTTAAAAATTTAAAAAAAAATAAGACCAAAAATATTATATGAAGTAGACATATAATACCAATATTACTATAATAAAGTATGTTATATAATATTCACAAGATATTAATATAATATTATTATTTCAACTTTTTAATAATATTCACATATATGTATAATTCTAGGATATAATCAGTGAGGTTCCGCACGCCGAGTTGAGCTCGTTGAGCGAAAGAGCGAATCTATCCTTCAGAGTCTGTCTCTCTCTGTCTCTATGGTCTCTTGTTTTTAGCGACCCAAAATGCTTTCTGGGCAATTTCAGCCACTCAACGTGTATAACTGAGATGAGTAGGAACATTATAGATAACGTATAAGTTTTAATAAATTATACTAATCTATATCTCTCCAATTTATGTATAATAGCAAAAATAATTTCAAAACCCGATAATTTTCGAGATATTGACATTTCCATGATTTGCCATGAACGTTATATACTACGTATAGAAGTGATTTGCAAAACCTTGGTATGGTCTCGCGCGTAGGTTGCGAGATCTGAATGTAGAGATCTCACGATCGATTCCTTTTTTTTCGTAATTTTTTTTTTTTTATTAAGTGACATTGTTAATAAACACATTATAGTCAAATATATTTTTATTTAATTATTGAAATTATATGTGTATTTCTAAATGTAAATCATCTATTGTAGCAATAATTCGACGTAATATGCATCAAATAGATAGAAAACCAGTATTTTTATATGTAAATGAAATCTGTTTACCTTTAGAAAAAATCCGAAAAGAAATCATGTTTTTATAATAATATTAAGTTTGATGTCAATTAGTACTTTTTTTAATAAAATGTTTTTTTTATAACTATCATCCGAATGTATTAAAATTTTGATAATGAATCAAATCTCAAAAGTGCGATAATTAATATAATTATAAGGATGATGTCAATATCATTTTAAAATTCACAAATCAAAAAGCCTTTGTATATGCAATATACAAATAATTTTTTATTAATTTATTCAAGTGATTCGGTATTCTTCCTATAATTGTTGATGTACATGTTAAATTTTGGGCCGTTAACTTTTGAAGTGTCGCCTTATCCGCCGGTACACCGTCACCGCTCGATGGCGGAACCGCCGCACTGGATCGCGCGTGGACGTGTATCTCAGGAGCACCGCACTATAAGAAATATACTGCGACCGTACCATTCAGCAAATTATCAATTCTTGATTTTCCTTAGTCTTCTGTGATGTCTTCTTTATTCACATGTTGAATTTAAGAAAATTAGATTTCATTAAGAAAATAACAATTATGTAGGAAGGAAAATATTTTCATGATCATTTGCTGGAAAGTCGCAGCATGTTTCTTATACTGTGATGCTCCTGAATCGCTCCGCACGCGATCCAGCGGTTCGGCCATCGAGCGTTGAACAGTTGTAAAGTAGAAAGCACTTCAGAAATTGGCTCGAAATATGCAATTAATTCCGAGCACACTGAAGTACACATATAATTTCTATAATTTTATAAAAATATATTTGGAGTTATATGTTTATTAATAACGTTATTTATTTAAAAAAAAATTACGAAAAAGGAAACAGAATCGAACGTAGGATTTATCATTCTGATTTCACAGCTGCTGCTCGAGACCACGCTAAGTTTTCGCGGATCACATCTACGAACGTGGTACATAAAATACACGGAAAATCGTAAACTATATCTCGTCAACTATCACATTTTGAAATCATTTTTACTGTTATACGTTAATGAGAAAGGTATATGATTAACCCTTTCGCTTACAATATCGTGTGAGACTCATGGTAAAGAAATCGGGCCAAACATGAATATTATAAGTGAGAGTCGTGATACGTCTATCGGGCCAAACGTATACAACACGTTCCAGGCTGTTGATTATGGCATCGTAACTTAAATCGTAAAGCAAAGAGTTAATATAATTTAATAAAAGTTATGTATTATCAAGAATGTCTCTTTTCCTCTTATGATACGCCAAGCGGCCGAAATCGCTGAGAAAGTATTTTCAGTCGCTAGAAACGAGTGACCTCAGAGAGAAGGACAGACTCGCTGTTTTGCTAGACGAGCTCAACTCGGTGTCCGCGCGAAGACTCACCGATTACAATTGGAGCTTCTATCCGTTTTTTTTTCTGTCTCGTTCTATCGAGACAACGGAAAATGAAAGAATTTTAAATCATAAACACCAGTTCTCCGTTTCTTTTTGCCAGACTTCGGTTTTTTTGGATTAATAGTCGATACTCCAGTAGATGTGAAAAGTTTACAAAAATTCAGAGATCTTCATGACGAAGTCAGAAAAAAAAAGAGAACTGGCAACCGTGTTTGTGATTAAAATTCTTTCATTTTCCTTTTATTAAATTTTATTAATCATATATCTTTCTCATTAACGTATAATACAATAGTAAAAATGATTTCAAAACGTAATAATTGATGAGATATAGTTTATAACTTTCCGTACGCTATATGTACCGCATTCGTAGAAGTGATCCGCAAGAACTCAGTGTGATCTCGGGCGTTAGATACAAGATCAGAATGTTGAAGATCTTTTGTTCGATCCTGCTTTTTCCTTTTTTTTTAATAATTTTTTTTATTGTAATAAATAGTGTTATTAATAAACATATTACTCCAAATATATGTTTTATAAAATTATAGAAATTATATACATTTACTTCAATGTGCTCGATATTAATTGCGCAATTCGGGCCAATTTTTGAAGTGCTGCCTACTTTTCCTTCATAACCACTCCACCTCGACGGCCGAATTGCTGAATTGCGCGCAGACGTGCATTTCGACAGCGTCGCAGTATAAGAAACATGCTGCGACCATATCTTCTAGTAAATTATCAAGAAAATATTTTCTTTTCTACATAATTGTTATTTTCTTAATAATGGTGATTAAACATATTAATAAGTAAATGCATTTTACTGAATGTAATGTGCTTTTAAAATATTACTTTATTATTTTTATGATACATTTGGTTTTCTTTCAAAGAGTTACTGACCATGCTTATGTGCCACAGAATGTAATATCTTTTAACATAGAATACTTATAATACTAATTTAAGACTAATAAGAGTCGACACAAAACGAAATGCGTAATTTTAAACTGGAATGATATGATGATGACTTAACTCCAATAGCTCCGTGATGTCTTCTTTATTCAACATGTGAAGTGTTGTTAAGAACATAATGGACTGAATTAACATTTGCGATACACTACTGAAACGGAATGAAATTTAGCCATTTCTGAAGAGAATCATAACTGATAATGAAAAATGGTTCACGTACGATAATCGAACTCACAAAAGATCATGGATAAAAGAAAAAAAAGAAGGCACAAGCAATCGCAAAACCTGGATTGACGACAAAGAAGGTGATGTTGTATATGTAATGGGATTGGAAGGGAATCGTTCACTATGAGCTGTTATCGCCCGATTAAACAATTAATTCCAAACTCTATTCTGTGAATAACTGGTGAGATTACAACAAGCAATTGAGAGGAAATGGCCAGTATTAATCAATAGGAGGGGTGTCATCTTCCATCATGACAATACTCGACCACACACATCTTTGATAACGAAAATTGCGAGAGCTTGGCTGGGAAGTCCTAATGCATCCATCGTATAGTCCTGACATAGCACTCTCAGACTATCATTTGTTTTATTAGGTCTCTGTAGAACTCTCTTAATGATATAAAGGCTGGCTTTAAAAGAGGCCTGTGAAAATCACTTGAAGCAGTTTTTCGACCAGAAACCACAGAAATTCTATCGCGATGGGATTATGGCTCTGCCAAAAATGGCAAAATATTATTGAAAATAATGGAGCGTATTTGGTTTAAATAAAATGATTTTAATACTCTAAGAAAAACACTTGAATTTTACTAAAAAACCACGAATTTTTTCCCACACCCAATATTTCTATATATATAAAAATATATTATTATTATGGCGTTTCCAGCTGATAATATATTGCTGGTTTATACAATAATTCAATCTATTCTGTAGTTGAATAGCGGTACTTCGTTTGTGCGCGACCGATAAGAGGAATGGCGCTTTCTTACTAAGTCACACTTCGACATCCCAGTCAAAAATGTGCTGTATACAATAATTTCAGACTTTACACGTTTAAAAGAAGCTGGCGATTTACAGAAAACTTTAAAGAACAATATATGCTTGCAGAAACGAATTATGAATTTTAGTATAAAAGCAATGAGTATTCGAAAATTTCATTTGTATGCTACGTCTGCTACGAGATTGTCGCTTGTCGTGCCGACATCTGAGCAGAATCGAAGCTCAACCGAAACATACATCGCGTTCCGAGCCTTGATATGTGTATATGTAAATAATTCAGTAAATAAAGTTATTTGGCTAATTTAGACATGTATTGTATATGTGTACACAAACACACGCGCGCGCGCGCGCGCACACACACACACACACACACACACACACTATACGCACGCACGCACGCACGCACGCATACATACACATACATACATATACATACATATATATATATATATATATATGTATATGTTATTTTATATATATGCATCAATAATTTACTACATAAAATGTATGTAAAAGACAGAATAGTGCAATTATAATATTGGGAGTACAAATAAGTTTCCGCCGTTTGACAAAAGACGGCGCCACTAGCAAGCTATGATTAAAATTGTCTGATGTAAAACGTTATATCGTAAGGTTGGACATCTGTCAACAACATAATCTTGAAATACTAG
>NW_011627559.1:0-16533 GCF_000204515.1 Acromyrmex echinatior | reverse complement strand
AAGCAATTTCACATCGTTTGAAATCATTGGGAATGATTCAAAAGCAAGGGAATTGGATTCCATATGAACTGAAACCGAGAAACGTTGAACACCGATTTTCCATATGTGAAATGCTGCTTGTCAGGCACGAAAGAGTTTTTTACATCGTATAGTCACTGGTGATGAAAAATGGATCCACTACGACAACTCAAAGAAGAGGAAATCATGGGGATCACCTGGCCATACTTCAACATCGACAGCCAAGCCGAATATTCATGGAAAAAAACTCATGTTGTGTATTTGGTGGGATCAGCTTGATGTCGTGTATTATGAGTTGCTCAAACCGAACGAAACCGTTACTGGGGCTCTCTACCGAACACAATTGATGAGATTGAGCCGAGCACTCAAGGAAAAACGCGCCCACTATTACTCCAGGCATGACAAAATTATTCTCTTGCATGATAATGCTCGACCACATGTTGCGGCGCCGGTCAAAACCAACATGGAAACACTCAATTGGGAAGTTCTACTCCACCCGCCGTATTCAGACATTGCCCCTTCCGATTAGCATCTATTTTGATCAATGACGCATAGCCTGTCTGAGCAGCACTTCACATCATATGAAGATACCAAAAATTGGATCGATAATTGGATAGCCTTAAAAGATGAAGCGTTCTTCCAACGCGGTATCCGTATGCTACCAGCAAGATAGGAAAAAGTAGTGGTTAGCGATGGACAATACTTTCAATGAAACATTATGTACCGTTCTTTCACAATAAATGCTTAATTTTTGATAAAAAACGGCGGTAACTTATTTGTACTCCCAATAATTATCTTCATTTATATTCAAATGTAAATAATATGGTATGTTTCTTGGTTATGAAGAAATTATTTCAACAAAAAAAATGAAATAATTAATATAAATTATCATATTTATTTTATTATTATTTTTCCTTTCAAAAGAAGAAACTGTGATCAGGGCACGTAAGAATGTTTTTTGATTTGGGCGTGAGTAGATCGATAATTCAGATTATTTCTATAATTCAGCGACGCACTTTTTATGACATCGCCGCTGTCGGAATATCGCGGAATTAAAATACTGCTCGATTTCATGACTTCACGTCAATTTTACTTGTAATATACAAACGAAATTTTCGGATACTTTTCTCTTATACTAAAGTTCTACCTCGTTTCTAAAATCGTGGGATTGTTCTTTCAGGTTTTCTGCAATTCGCCAGCTACTTTTTACGAACGTGCTAAGTCTGAAACTTATATGCAGCACATATTATGATGTGTTGACTACAGAAGCCGATAACAAAACTGTAAGTCTTCAATTTTCTTTCGTTTTTTCGTATTCAATTGTAGCTGGCGAATTGCGTTGTTGTCGATACTTTAATTGTGGAGAAGGATTTTTCAATCCATAAACACAATTGAGAGAAAAGAGTCTTTAATAATTAATGGTAAAACTGGACCAACATCTCCTTAAAGACGCACGACTTCCATGCGAAGTGATTCTCATCTCACCTCTGATACTTTTTAATGATGAACACAAAGATAGAAATGATCGATGATCTCGACCTTCTTGAGGGTCAAGGGTCTCTCGGATGTCATTTATGGAGCTAATCATATAAACATAAACCTTCAATAGTAATAGCGATTGAATTAAAAAATTAAATAAATATATATAATATATAAAATTACAATAAAAAAAGTATATATAATAAAAAATTAAAAAATTAAAATTTAAAAAATAAATAAAAATATAAAATTACAATAAAATAAACATAATTATTATTATAATTTCTTGTCTCTTTTCGTAGGAATATTATTATATTTCATAAAATTAATTCATGATAATCGTTCCTGTAATCGAACATGTAACTCTGTCGCAATTCTGGACATGTGTATTCGGTTACTGAAATATTTACCTTGATGATATTGATCTGAAATAAACATAGAATATGAAAAGATTCCAGGAAATAAAAATAAAAAATAAAAACGAAAAAACAACAAAAATATAAAAATGACAAAAATTAATAAAAATAATAAAAAGAATAAAAATTAAAAAATTAAAAATACAATTGTAATGCAAGCATTAAGGTAGTCTTTAAAAATAATCTCAACCCTGTTAAAGGCAGAGTGCAATTGTTTTAAACTCATGTGTATGTACAGAAATGTCATCAATGATCAGAGCCTAACAACAACCCGTGCCAAGCGATTGGGCGCGCCAGCAGGATGACGGAGCAACATTGCCTTATTTTCCGAGCTCTTTTTCTTAAACAAATGCGTGTCCCATTATGTCCTTTTAGAGTAACAAAGTGGAGACCTGGGGCTACATTTTGGACTATATTAAAAGAAAATTGAAACTGGTTTTTTAATCGCCGCCATTTTGAAAATTTAAAAACGGACAGAAATTGTCAAAAACGATTTGATTGACAAAAGAGTATTTTCACGTGAAAGAGCGTTAAATTTTTTATAAGAAAATGTCAATATTTCATTTTCAAACTTGCCTTTTGTACTCACTAAAGACAAGCGAAGAAAGCGCTGCGACGAGAAAGCCCAAAAATTGGCAGCGCTACAATTCGGCAACCAGTTAGCCTATGAGTTTATTATTCGGCATAAAGTCTGTTCATCAAACTGTTCAAGCTCAAGTAATATGAACGAAATCCATGAAACTTCACAAAATGGGTGGCTGGCTTGGCATGGAATGCTCCATATGTATGTATAATGTTCTGCATTTATTAATTAGAGATTTCAGAAATCTCTCAGAAACTTTGCATTTGTAATAATGTTGAAAGAATTATACATTACAATGACATTTCAAACATAAGGTTTCAATGAAAACGATTGCAAATATTGCAATTGTAATATTTCAAAGAAGATACTCTCAGAAATATTACATATGTGACGATACACAGTTGAAACATTGAAAGATTGTCTCTGCAACATAATTGAAACTTTCCGTGCTGTCAGGGTAGCCTATTTTCATTTCAATTAACGTGTTCTTTTTTGCTTATGACATCACGATTCACTAAACATAAAACATGCAGGGGATTTCATTTCAGCAACAAACTGTAAATTTGAATTATTACATAAAAATGCTTATAAAATGTTTTGTGAATATAAAATATATTTTCTTTATATGTACTTACATAGCATGAATCTCAAATATCAACAGCTATATTCAGTGCTTCTATATTACAAATCTATTCGCAAAGATATTATTTAAACGTTTCTGCATACACTGAAACATTTCTTGGATCCTAGGTTCTCTAAACGTTTCAGGAATGTTGCAAATGAAATGTCCCATATATAAAAGAGATAGAACATTCTAGGTTATTGATATGTTTTATAGATGTTCCTGAGATATATCGTTACATCACATGCCACAATATGACATTGTTGTAACATTTCTAAAATGTAATTTTGTTTAATGAGGATTCAGTAGGACCGCGGCAATTACATAGGAATCTTAAAATTCGAAACAAAGATAATGTAAAAATTCTGTTGTCACCATATGTAAACTTTTTTTTTCCAACTATACATTCGCACGTCGATCAAACCGATCGCGGTCAAACCGAGCATAAGCAATCAAAAAAAGAGAAGTGCCAACAGAGACTGCGTTCCGATATTCATTGCCAGTATTACTAATACAGAAAATGTATAATATATTATATATAACGTACATTATAGATTTTCAGTACTGGCAGTGAATATTGGAACGCAATCAGAGTTACTGAAACGCAATTTTTGAGACTACGGGCCATCCCGCAGGTCTGGTTCCTCCCCGCAGATATTTACATACATATAATACAGAAGTCTACAATTGGTCGCATACTCATTCCTTCATATATCGTGCTCACACACGCGCACTATATAGTCACCCATTACTGTTGTTAGTATGTAGAAATCTGTGGTGCAACAGCACTGGCGCGGCGCCATATAACTATTACCTTCAGATCTCTCGAAATAATAAAATATTTTGTTGAGATCTCGACGAGAATTTTAAATAATCTCGATTTATGTTAGATCTCGGTCTCGAATCTCGTCTTGTGGGCATCTCTAGAAATAGATATATATGTAGAATAGCATAATATAATATAAAAAAGATTACATTAATAATTTCAAGATTTTTTTATTCAAACAAACTACATTTGAAAATGTGTCATTGATTATTTCTAAATGAGAAATTAATTTACCTTTAACGATCTATAAATAAATAAGCACCTATCGAAAGGAAAACGGCATGAATTTTAGACTTATAGTTTTCGACCCCTGTCGCGTGCGAATGGACTATTTAACAGGAAATAATGAAACTAATAATAGCACATGGAAGCAACTAAAATCACGGAAGAACTCACATTCTGTATGTAAAATTAATGTGAAGCGTTACAAGTCATTTTTATCCATATAGCACACTTTATCTGAGAGTATATTCTTAAGATATGCAAGATTTCTTTAGAATGTTTTTAGGAATTTCCTTTGGAGATTTGTGCTGTATTTAAAGGTAATTAAAGAAATACAATTATAATTTTACAAAATTGAACGCTACGAGAATAGCAAAATCTGCTTTATTTCATATTATTTTTATCAGATCAAATGTATCAAGTTTAGCTGTTGATGTAATTTATTATATTTAAGTAATGTATACAAACAATAAGATAGGAAACAAGACCGATTATGTTAAACAACATTACTTTAAAATCCGAAGCGCCACTACGGTCTGAGTATTAAGATGTTGAACTAATATCTATATTTTCAAACAATTGAATTAATTTCAGAAATAATAATTACGTGCCGATATGGTTGTCGGCATTAATCTGAAATATTAATAATCCCCCCAAATTTCTCAAATTGATCTTAAAAAACTGTAATAAACTTATTGCGAAAAACATTGCCTCGGCCGGGAGTCGAACCCGGATCTCTTGCATTCCGTGCGAGCGTCCTGAGCCTTTAGACTACCGAGACCTTAGCAATAATTCTTCGCAATAATCAATATGTATAGAGAGTAACGCATTTTTTCAGCGCGCGTGTATAAACAATACGGTCTTGTTTCCTATCTTATTGTTTGTATTGTATTAGGTGTTGGAATTAATTCGTAGCGTTTTTAATGAAAGAATGTTATTTATTTCACATGAGCATTAAAAAATACATTAATGAAAGTACTTCCCATCACTTGTAAAACGCTACGAATTAATTCCAACACCTAATACTATTATATATAATATATTTAAAACATGTTTAAGAGTTTTTTGTAAATAGAGTATATAAATTATATATCGTGATTAAATTGATAAATTGATTAATTGAGAAGGAGTCACAAAAGGTATGATATTATAAAGGAAGCTCATTATTAGTATCGTAGAATCAATGAAATAGTAGTCACGTGGATTTTCACGTGGGTTTCTTTCATAAAACGTGTTCGTAGGTTATAGTCAATGCCTAGAGTAGTAACGGATGATGGGTAGTAGTGGTAAGCGTAGCAACAGTCGGAGATAATAGTAGTATTAGTAGTAATAATTGTGGTAAATAACAAGTAAGCAGGCAGGCAGAGAAATTGGCAGAAAGATGATTAGCCCAAACTGGCTGGCTCGCAAGTGGAGGCAACACCGGATGTTGTAGAAGTCGAGTGTAGTGGCGTGCAGTGTGTTGGTTTGCACGCGTTGGATTTTTGCCCCGAACGATCTGTCCAACCAACCAACCAACCGGCCAAGTAAAGTGGAGGGAAAACAAGAAAGAAATCTCACGTAACTGTGGAATTAGGTGTGATATCTTAGGCGTGATTATTTTCTTCTTCTTTCCGGCTATTCTCTCTTCGATTTTTCAGTTTGATTTTTCCTTAAAGAATTTTCCCCTATGTGTGATGTGAATAATGTATCCGTTATCCACTGCACCTAAAAAAAGGTTACAACCATAAAACTGTATTTTTAACTACATTTTTCCATTACTCGTACGCCACTGCTCTTTCACTTTGAGCTTTCCCTTTTTACTAACTATGATCTATATGAATTCAATGAGTCTAAAGATGTGATTTTTATGGAAGTTGTGCTTCAATTTTTTCCACCTTAGTTACGCATCTTATACGTCTAAAATGCATTTAAATATCTATTATTGTATTTATAACATTATTAATAATGAATACAATAGTTTAACATATAAAACATTAAATTAGATGCTGTGATTCTTTATAAAATTAAGTTATCTTGCAGACTACACAGTCACTTTCAATAAACTACTGTATAAACATTCTTATCAAATTTTTGTAATTATTTATATTAATTTTTTATATAATCATGATTTAACTGTGGATTATAAAATTATGTGATTATAATATTACGTTACAATATAAGTGTAATCGTTAATGTAGCTGTATGTAGAGAAGTATTAACTTTTTTTGTATTAACTATTATAAATAATAAATTATCATTTAATCAGCATTATATTCACGTGTAATAGCTTATGATCTTTTGAGTCCTTGATCCTTTGAATAATGATCAGAATTTCCTCAACATCGTATTTTCAATTAATCTTTCTAATCAAATTGTATTTCTGATCATTTGCAGTTGATAAAACGATAAAATACCATTTCTCTCTTAAAGTTTGATCAATGCACATATAATGATAGGCTTACAAGATACGTAATATGCATATGTCCTTAAAAACTGCGTTCGTACATTTTAGACTTCGGAGTCTCGTTGAACGCGCGCATATCCCGCGAGAATCAATATCCGCGCGTCTCTCAGCCTTTCCCCTACACCCCTGTCTTTCCCAGCCTCTCATCGACCATCTCTCGCTCTCCCGTTCCCTCTTTCCTCCTGTACATAGATTTATCCTCTCACTCATACATTCTCACGGGTGCTTCTTCGGTACTATACACTGTATATTATTCCTTACGTAAAGTGGAGTGGAGTAAAACCGAGAGGAGCGGAATGGAGTACTGCTGCCGTCCGCCTCTGATGTGATTTTGAGAAAGGGAGAGCAGAATACAGTTGCCTACTTTCCTTCTATGTCACTTCTACATCTCTTTCTACTATCCTCTCAGTCTCTCCACGCTAGACTCGATTCCTCTTGCTCCCCACTACCATCTTCCTTTCTTCCACCACGTCAACCTCTCCTTCGTTTCTCTATCCCGGCAGCTACGTCTCTCTCAAGTCCACACACAACTACAAAACATTCAATTTGAACGTAAAGTTAAAACGAAATGGATTTTCCAGCGTGAATACAGTCGCTATCAAAAGTCCACTCTTCTCCGACAATTATACAATTCGTGTTATCAGGAAAAAAAGAACGAAAAAGAATTCACATTTTTATGTACTATATGATGTACTATACTATATGATTTCATATATTATGTAATCGAAATCTGTCTTCATTCTCGTCTTAATTCTTTAAGGAGCTTATTTTTTCTAACTGATTCCTATAAAATCTTGCAATTCCATATTTTTCACGGATGATGAATCTAAAATAAAATTTCAAAAATTCAAAATGGCAGATCTAATATGACTGCTATACAGGAGTAAATTAGTGCGAATCTAAACGAATATGACTTCCACGACAAATCTAAATAAATACGACTTACATGAATCAATAATACGATACAATGTGAATAGATGCATAAAATATAATTTATATTATTAATTTTTTTAAATTGTTTCAAAACATTAATATTAATTAATATAAGACCATTATTGTATTTTATTAAATACTTGAATATTAAGTTATTACTTTTTCACGATAATCATTTGTTAAAAATATTTCATGTAATACCTAATATGACATACTTGTTCGAGTGGTCTTCGAGACGATTTTAATAATTTTTTCAAAGAGCCTAGATAATTTTCAAATAAAAAACAAAAATAATTATCTAAAGATTCATATATTTCTGCATCATTTGTTAAATGACAAAATATGAACATTATAGAAACTTAGAACCATAAATTTTCTCTGCATGATTAATAAAAGTTTCAAGTAATTTCTAAGTTAATGATAAGTCTAAATTATTAATACTATTTTTTAAAAGCAGGATAGACATGGCTGATTGAAAAAAACAAAAAATATTCACAAATTGCTATGTCAAGTACACCTTTCAAAACAACAGATCCTAAGTAAATTAAGGAACTTCTGAATTCAGTTGCTCTTCATTTACACAATTTTGTTAAACTTTGTGGTTTCCGAATTCAGAAGGCATAAATGAATTAAAGGTCATTAAATTTTTAGATACCAAATCAATTAAACAATATCATCTGACATTACCCTACCACTTGTATGTAATAGTTTTTTTGAAACACCTAAACACACTGCATGCATATAATCAAGTGGAAACTGTGTTATCATTCCACATTTTAATTGAAGAAGAGGTGAAATATCAATATGATGGTCTCCATCTCATTGTAAAGAAATGACTTATCTTTTCTTTTTATTGCATTAGTACCTCTCAGAATAGTACGTTCCTCGAAATGTTCACCATCTTCTTCACATCTTTCACAGCAAGAATAATCATTATAATTTTTTATTTGTTTTATGTAAGGACAAGAGCGCTCGGACAAGAGCATCACATATAAAACTATAAATCCTTATGTTAAAGTACTTATCATTTATCTTAAGTCCATTTTAACAAAAAAGAAAGTTCTTATAAAATTTTTTAAATATAGACGTAAAGAATATGATTCAAATTGGCTGTAAAAAACTCCTATGACAAATGAAGGCATTTACATATTTTTTATAAAACCTAAAATTGGCCATAAATATTTATTTATGCTATTAAATAAAGAAAGACCGTCAATATTAAAACTGAGCTCAATAGTACTTCCAACATAAAATTTAAAAATATGCTGTAAATTTTGTATCAAATATGACAATATTCTTCAATATCTAATTTCTTTTTATTAATAACAACTGAAGTTTGTAACAAAGTTCTAAGAGAAAACTCAGGGTAAAAATCATGTAAAATATGCAAAAGATTAACGCTGAGTGAATTATATTATGTTTTACAACGGCCCAATACTTTATCAGTTCAGAAAGATTAGAATGGGATGTGCTTTCATCTTCTATGTCATTAATTGCATTTTCAAAACCACAACTTAAAAGTAAGGAAGATTGATTTTCAATATGCTCATTATCTGAAGAGATTGTGTCATATAGTATTATCAAACATTATTTGTCGATAGTATTATCAAACATTATTTCTTTATTTGTATCATAATCTTGTTTTATTTCTTTATGCTTAACATTTTTTGCTTGATGTGGTCCTGAGAATTAGACACAATCAATTCCTTCAACAAATTTACCTTTTCATTAGCAATTCTTTGATATAGTTATCGCTTTCCAACGCAAGACTTTCTATATAACATTACAGACATGATAGAATTAATCTTTTTTTTTGTTTTTTACACGTTGAGAAGTGTGTTTTAACCAGACTTTTATTGAATCTTTAGCGTGATTAACCTCTGGTGTCCTAATTTTAACTACGTCTGGAAGCAAATTAATATGCTAGATATCATAGATGTAATTATTTAGAAGCTATCCATAAAATTTTATTTAATTTAACAATATTGTTCATTTTATTATTAATTATTAAAAATTTTTTCCATATTCAAATATTTAAGAAATAACTTACTTATAATGATATTTTTCATCAATAAAGTAAAAAAAGGTTTCTTATCTAATCGTTTTCCATAAAAGCTGCATTTTCGGCACAAATCATCGACAAAAATTCAAGAATTTTTTAAATCGCATTTTTTATATGATCTGAATGTTTGACCACTTTTAAAATAATTTAGCAGCTAAATTTTATCATAAATTATATCCAGTATTTTTTTTTAATTTTTAGATTTGGTGGAACATACCGAAAAAAAATTAAAACCGTTTTTTCATCATTTTTCGATCTAAATTATATTAGTTGACATATTTTAAATTGTTTTTAAATATAATTGTACTTATCATCAATCCCAATTCTGTAGACAATAGTTTAAAACTTCAATATTATAGACTTTGCGTAGGTTAAGTCTCATTAAACAACGAGAGAATTCTATTTTTCCTTCTTCAGAAAAATAAATTTAACTAATTTCAACATTTATTCCATTTTTTTTAAAACAAAGATTTCCAATTTCTAACTTTGTTAACATAAACATGATAAACTTATTTTACTCTAATATGATGTCAAGAGATTTCAGGTTTTTGATCTACAAAGCTATTTAATTCAAAATTCGTTTCATGTTTATAATATTACGAAATTAATTTTATATTTTCTATATCACTTTATAAAATTATACTTATATATTATATAATAATACTTATATATAAATAAAAATACTATTTTTAAGAAATTAAAGAAATAATTATAAATACACGATGTGCAGAATTTATTTCTTTATAATTATTATTTTATACGAAATAATATATACTTTTCAACATTTCTGCTGGCCTTACTATTTAAGAAATATAAATATTTTGCGTGTGTCAAATAATACATAATTGCTGCAACATGTGAGCAACATCTAATCATTCTTTGTCCATGTGCACATTCACATGTGTTAGAGCATGAATTTGTATATTGCCGTAGAGAGAGGAGAAAATGGGCTAAAGAATTCGTTCACCTTGTTTCTTCGTACATTGCCTTTATTATTATTTAAAAAAGTGTCTCTGTACCGCACTTTCCATGTCTACCAACAATTTAAAGCTAACGCAAAAATAAAAACGCTATTGCACTCATTCATGATGGCCATAACATCTAGCGTTATCATAGATGCGGCGGGAAACATAAACGGCGAGAGGAGCGCGCTAACAATTTTCCCCTCTTGGAAAGGGCATCTTTACAATAGAAAATAAATCATAAATGAGATGTACTTCTAGTAGCCCGTATGTAACTATGGAGCAGAAACTAAATGTGAGCTTAAGCGCTATATAAATATGGGAGATGTAAAACTCAAAGATAAGTAACAGACTTGTTAGCGCAATGGACATGAATCACGGCTAACGCACGAACAATTACACAGACGCGTTCTCTTCTAATGGCAAAATACAAATTTTAGGCAGAGTTCGTTTAATTAATCCCCGTTAGTGAGTATGGTCACTAGACGAATAACTCCGTCCGATCCTGGATGAACCTCAGTGATACGGCCTAATGGCCATGCCAACAGCGGAGTAGCATTTTCTTTTACAAGCACTAGAGTGCCCTTTCTAAGTTTTAAGTTATTACGAGCTTTCCATTTAGGGCGCTGTTGTAATTGTGACATATACTCCTGTGATCATCGCTTCCAGAAGTGCTGTCTCATTTATGTAAGTAATTGATATCTCGTTAAGTTAATTCAAAAATACGTTAGTAAAATCGAGTTTTGGTATCGCATTAATTGCTTTACCAATAAGGAAGTGACCTGCAGTCAACGTTGAAGATCAATCGGACTGCTGGACAAGGATGTGATGGACTTTGAAGGATGTGATGGGCTTTAAGCACGCTTCTATCTGTGTTAAGATTGTGTATAATTCCTCAAAATGTAATACGCTTGTGCCGACGATTTTTCTTACATGCGCCTTAGTTGATTTCACAGCGGCTTCCTAGAGCCCTCCTACATGCGGTGAGTAAAGTGGAAAGAACTTCAATCTATGAATTGTTCAGCTAAGTCGCGTATTTGTTGCTGCGTAATCTCCTTAAGGAGGCATTCTTTTAATTCAGCTAACTGATTGTTAACTGAATTAGCTCCTACAAAGATGATGCCATTGTCAGAATATAATATGGCACATTTTCCTCTCCGCGAATCGTTTGCATTGAGAAAAGCCGTAGTGGTTAAATCGGATACTATTTCCAAGTGAACAGCTTTTGTCGCTACACATATAAAGATAGCTAAATCGCCTTACGGTTTTATTGCGCGATGTTTTAATAGTGAAGGAAGCAACATAATCGATACCTGTATTGAAGAATGCCCTAGCTTGCGTTACTCGAATTGCTGGTCTGTCTCCCATTAGTTGAGTTATATTAGTCGGTTTCATACAAAAGCATACGATACATTTTGTCAATACCCGACGCACTTTGCCTTTTCTCGCTGGTAAAAAATTGATAAAAAATTGTTATTCAAAATTGATAGCACCGCCTGAGGACCTGCGTGATACAAATTTTTGTAATGTGTACGTCTCTTATTATTAACTCAGAGATGATGCTTTTGGGGCAATACCATAGGATATTTTTGATCGTAGTTCAGTGATACATGATGAAACCTTCTCCCCACACGAATCATCCCCACATGATATCATTGAGATCAATGGATGCAACGATAACAATTTGCTTTTTGAATATATTCTTCCATTTTTATGTAGATCATATAGTTCTTGCGAAAATTCATTCGCTTGACAATTTTTGATAATTGCTAATGTTGCCTGCTGTATTTCATCAATGGTTATTGAATAGTACGCTAGTACGCTTTGTAGGATTTAATGCGTCATTCTTGAATCAAAAACAATAAACTATAACACGCTTTAGTCTGGTAAACAATGAATATTTTTCAACGATATCCGATTTAAGTGTAGTTGTATATGAAAGAGCCTTTGTCTTAATGTCACGTTCTTCTGAATGTGAATTTCCTTGTCCCCTTTGTCATATGGACGCATTGAGTCATGCTGCAAAGGGCCATCCGACCAAATTTTCTTTGTTTGCAATTTATTAGGATTAATCCCTCTTGATAACAGATCGGCAGAATTGTTTTCGAATTTTACATGGAATCAAGCTGCTCTATGGGTGACACGATGTATTTTCGCCAACTCTATTGGCAAATGTGTTCCATTTATTAGGCTCATTGCCTATCCATGATAGAGTTATTGTAGAATCGCTCCAGTAATGAACTCTGCTTAGGGTGATATTCAATGCTTGCAAGGCCTTATCAATTAGGTGCGCTAGCAGGACTGCTCCACACAACTCGAGTCTGGCAGCGATAACTTCTTTAATGGAGCTACTTGTGATTTGGCACATAAAAGTCTTACACTGTATGAGTGGTTAGGAGAGATGATGCGAAGATACATGCAAGCGCCGTATGCTGCCTCCGATGCATCACAGAAGTGTGACATGTAATTCCACTTGAATCAGATTATTAATGTCTTATTTGGTATGGTAATTGATTGAATGCTATGAATTTGCGACTTCCATTGGGTCCACATTTCATGTACCTCTCTAGGAACTCATCCCAACTATCCTTTTATTGTCATAGGTGTTGGATTATTTTCGCTTTAACTACAATTAATCCCAACCATCCAAGGGGATCATATATTTGTGCAACTTGGGCTAATATGTTTGGTTATTTTCTTATCTTCCTTTGTTAGCTGCAGCTTATACTGGAATGTGTCGTCAGCGGTGTTCCAAAGTAAACCTAAAACCTTTGTGGTCTCACCAATATTTATGATAGAACTGTGATGATCGTTAAAGTTTAGAACGTTGCATTTCTATTTCTGAAGTTCGATATCTGCCGTTCTCAATAATTCTGTTTTAATTCTCTAAGCGCCTCAATAGTGCTAGCTCCGGTTAGTAAATCATCGTAGAAGTCATTTAAGATTACCATACTTAGCCATTCCTTTAAGTTTTGCAATGCAATTTCTTGTAGACATCTAATAGCTAGGAACTAGTCATATCATATGTGACAGTAGTGAACTGAAATGTGCGAACAGGTTCATTTTCATTCCATTTCTAGAGGATTTGTTGCAGATGTGTATGTTCTCCAATAATGTTAACTTGGCGGTACATTTTAGCAACATTAATGCGTATTTATGCTGCCACAATCTTGTGATTATGAAATAGATCATCCTGTATAGCAGGCTTCGACCATGTATGGCCCGACTATGAGGCAATCATTTAAAGATACTCCAGAGATAGTTTTGCAGAACGCATCAAATACTATTCTTATCTTGGTGGTATCGCTGTCTTCCTTTATCATCGCATGATGCGGAAGACAGTAAGATAATTTAGGTGGTGTTTCCTGGGTGATTTAGTTGTAAATATTCTTTCATGAATTCATGATAGGCTTTAATTCTGACACTTTACTTAGCTTTAGTTCTAAGGATTTTAAACGCTTTACCGCTGCATTATAAGAGCTGCCAAATATTGTCTTTCAGCGGTAATTGAATCTGTGAAGCGACCTTCGGGATTTCTGGAGTATGTTGCTAAGAAGTGCTCCTCGCATGATTGTTCTTCTTGAGAGTGGGGAGCTTACTGTATCATTTCTTCAAGATTCCAAAATTTTTCAAGTTGCTTATGTAATATTGTGGCTGTATTACAATAACATTTTCCTTTAACGTACGTTTTAATAACTCATGAGGTCAGCTATGATCCAACCTAATTGTGTCTTTTGGAAGACGAGAGATTTGTTTGTTCTCTTAATTTGTCTGTCACATATGAGGTTCCAAAATATAGAGGCTCCTAAAAGCACGTCTACATCCTTTGGAATATGACAAGTTGGATCGGCCAACTGCAGTTTATCTGGAAGGTTTAAAAATGCCTAATCTATTTTGTACATAGGCAATTGCTCTGCATTGTTGTATCAACAATTAAAAAAGGAAGCTTGATTCTAAAATCGTTTACTCGTAATTGAATGGTAGTGTATGCTTGTTGAGCGACCTTTACAGGTGAGTTGCTTGTACGGGGGCAAATCAATACGTTCTTAGAAAATCTGTTAGGGGGCACTCGCAGTGTCATATCACATTACTTTTTGACAAGTAGCATCTTTCAGCTGATTACTGTCAAATTTTGAGCGGAATTCATCGCGTGGTTTCATTTCTGTAAACGATTAAAGCGAACAACCTTTTAATTCGCTTTATTTTTTTCAAAATGGAAAAAAATGAGTTTCGTGCAGTGAAAACATCTATAATACATATGAAAGGTTTAACGCCGAAAGAAATCAGTTGAGTAATATCAGTTGCAATAGTCCTATTATTCAGTTGAACGAAGGGACCTGAGCAGGAGAAGCAGTCGCCACAACTTTACCTTTTTGTTGTTGTTTATCATCCATTATTTACAGATAATAAAACTGCTCTGTAAAAATCACTTTTACTTAATCACGTACACGTGTAAAAACATTCCATCATTATGGATAAATGCTCTTGCACATTTTTTAAAAAATAATCCACGTAAGAAAAAAACGAAGCTCGCGCAGACAAAAACTGACGCTGAGAATTATTCTTCGCGGCGAAGCTGCCCGAGATATTAGTTACGGACGGCCGTTGTATATTAAACACATTAGATATATTGGCTGATTGTAAACGCGTTAAGAGAAACGCTGGCAGGTGTTTATATAAAGTGCGATGGCGCATTGAGACATAGGATATGATGGATAGATAGGAAGCAAAGGTAGTACACATATATATAGAGATGTAAACAAAAACATTTTTATTCACATTATCGTTTTGCATACGTATTAAAAACTAAAGTTAATAACTCACAATCGACGAGCTGATGCTTGTTAAATATATTGCTATCGCATATAGCGTTTTTGGCGATATTGGAGAATCGCGTATATTTAATATATATCGTATCTACTAGTCTAGCTAATCAAATGTTACACTGATACATCTGTCAAACTCAAACATTTGTCGTAGCATCGTTTCGGTCATGCGTACGGATGAAGAATCGATACGTACGAGCGTAGCATCGCATGCAAACTCTGACGATTAGCGCTTATAAAATTGTCTTTGTATTCGCATCTTGTATATTCCATTGTTGCTCGTAGAGGTCCTTCCACGTTTTGAAAAACAGCCACGTTCGTTTCTCGCACCCTTTGACGTATATGATAACATTATCTTTAAAGACAGCCATTGTGATCAAGCGTTTCGCCTCGCTGTACGGGATCCTTCTGTCCTGCCATCGCAATCCATGGTGATAAGCAATCAATCAAAAAGACCTATCGAATCTTGTCAAAAATTTCCATGACACGGGAGTAAAAATGTAATGCGGGAGAACGGTTTCCTGTTTCAGCACTGCCACTTTCTTCAAGATAAATTTCTTGTTAATGATGAATTCTTGCAGATCAATGAACGTTGGCACGGACATGTCGAGAAGAAGACTGCAATCGATTGTGACATATTGCAGATTTTATCGTGTCGGAGAATGCACTTAGGTAATTTTGCGAAAAATGTTGGTCAATAGATTATACTAAACCACGCGATTGTGTGACAATAGATTGTTGTATTTACCGGTTCTCCTTACATTCAAAGTCTAATCGTCCACGGTGCCATTCTTGATCAATTCGTTCTGACGAAAGCAATCAATAATCACGAACGGACCATTACGTAGAAAAGTCATAAAAATGAGGCTCGGCTCAATATACTCGTATCCGTAGTAGCCCGACAGAAACGCGCATACAAGATGTACAGAATCGCACATCAGCTTTTATTAAAATCCAGATTTAAGTCATTGTACGGATAACATTCCGAATTCAGGTAGAGTTTCGCATTGGTTAATTTTTAATTGTCGAATCGACTTATATCCTCGGACATAATGTTTTTTCGTCTTGTTTGCAAAGCGAAAATGACGCAGCGCGATTTCTCGAGCTGAGTAGCCGTCTTGATGGCCGACGAATGCTT
>NW_011627553.1:196906-224218 GCF_000204515.1 Acromyrmex echinatior | reverse complement strand
AATTTTTTGGATGTCACAATCATTAATGACAATAGTACATTTTTAAGTGAAGAGAGTGAGAATTTAATATGTTTCATAAATCAACTTTTTCGGGGAGGTATCTTAGTTTCTTATCTCTTCATTCACTTCCACAAAAGAGAGGTGGTCTAACGAGCATTCATCTAAATTCCCATTAAACATTGTTATATTAATGTTATACAAATGCAATAAATTAGAATGTAACAAACTGTTGTAAATAACTGTTACCGATAACATACGCTTAATTGTAATTTCTCACTCATAAATATAGCATGTAATATAACAGAAGTTATATGTTTATTATATAATAAAATAATATTTATATTACATTACCATAAAGTAATTGCTTATATATTAGGTGTTGGAATTAATTCGTAGCGTTTTACAAGTGATGGGAAGTACTTTCATTAATGTATTTTTTAATGCTCATGTGAAATAAATAACATTCTTTCATTAAAAACGCTACGAATTAATTCCAACACCTAATATATAATACTATATATATATATACAGGTATATATATATTATATATATATATATATACATATATATATATATATATATACATATATAAGGTATTTTTAAAATAAAAGACAATGTATTGCAAACATTTTTAATGAAATTACGATTCTTGTTAAAACTGTATGATGAAAAATAATGTATATCTTTGCGATAGGAAAGTTATTAATATAGTTTTTTTTTTTTAGAATTTTGTGATTCTCAAAATTTAAATATATTTGTAATTGATAATCCTTTTTCTTCTGAACCTATTATTATTTTAGCTAAAGAGATACAAACAAAGTGTTTAAAGTTACTAATTTCTAATTCTAATTTTGAAAAATATGTAATAGTTCCCTTTAATAGTTTCCTTTAATATATCATCGATTTATTGAATAATATAAACAAAAATAAATAAAGGTCAATGAGAGTTTTTGCGCGGTTATTAGTGCGAAAATAAAAATCGTTTATTGTCGAAAAATTATAGTATTAATTATGCATAAACATTTCGGCTTACTTCCAAGCCATCATTAGTATGTCTGAGCATATGTTGTAAAATTCTCACTTCTTTCTTCATGGCGAGACGGTAGAGCGGCAATTCAATTTCCTTATTCTATTGGCAATGGTTGACAATTCCAACCGATTAATAGATAAAAATCTGTGCAAATATAAAAAACGTTACCAATTATTTTTTATAACGACAAATTAATCTCTCACTCATGTAGCCATGAAAGACGTGAATATCAAAAATCAATCAAAATCGAAAGACAAAGGATCCGCAAATTATTCATATTTAGCAATATAAATTCATTACAACTGTTCCGAATATTGTGACGGTTAATATTCAAATGAGTCAAAGATAATACACAGTGTACAAACTAATAAGTAAAATGGACGGTATTACCAACATATGTCAGACTGTTACTTAAAAATAATAAAAACAAAAACGGCGCGCAATTTAAATCAGTGTAAATTATTGAGCCACAGGCATATCACATGGCATAGTGATTTCAATTTTGCACGAACAATTGGGTATGAAAAAGCTATCAGCAAGGTGCCGCGTTTGCTCACTGTGGATCATAAGTGCGACCGTGTGACGATTTCAAAACAATGTTTGGAAATGTTTCAACGTAATCTAGATGAATTTCTGCGTCGATTTATTACTATGGACGAAACATGGATCCATTACTTCACACCCGAGACGAAGGAACAGTCAAAATAATGGATTTCATCGAGAGAACCAGCTCCGAAGAAGGCGAAGACTGTGAAATGGGCCAAAAAGGTGATGTTTTTTTGGGATGCACGCGGTATAATTCATATCGATTACTTTCCGTTGAAGTAAACGATTAATGCGGCGATTACTACGCAGTCTTATTGGACCATTTCAACAATATTTTAAAGAAAAAACGTCCCCATTTGGCGAAGAAGAAAGTGCTCTTCTATCCAAACAATGCACGGGTTCACACGTATCCGGCACCGATGGCCAAATTCAACGAATTCCGCTACGAATTGCTTTCTCATCCAGCATATTCGTCAGATTTAGCTCCCTGCAACTATTTCCTGTTTTCAAATTTAAAGAAATGAAAAGAGATTCATCCCCAGAGAGCTCATCGCCGAAACAGAGGCTTATTTTAAAGGGTTGGACAAATCATATTATTCGAACAGCTTGAAAAAGTTGAAGAATCATTGAATCAAGTGTATCGAGCTGAAAGGAGACTATATTGAGAAATAAAAATGAATCGATAAAAAAAATGTGTTTTACTATGTTTTTCTAAAAACTTATTGATTTGTCCTCGTATAAAAAACTGTTACATATCATGCATATAATTTTGTAATATTACAATTTTTACAGTATGAAATATTACTGCAATGTAATATTGTTATATCAATGTTGTATAAATTTTTTCTGTATATTATATAATTATATAATTCAGTTACAAAATATGGTTATTGAAAAAACTTTCGTTGCGATAGTTTAAAAACTGTTTCAAACAATTATTATCTGTTGAACTAGATTATTACAGTGAATTATATTTTAGCTTAAATTATATGTTTAATTTACACACACTCACGTATGCACGTATGCATCCACACAGCATACACACAAATACGAAAATGAAATATTGCTCACTGATTTGAAAAATGTGATAATATTCAAGAGATAAAAACATATGTATTTTTAAAATGAAGTAGTTTATTATATATTTTTAAATACTTTATTATATGTTACATATTATAACTTTATAATACTACTGAGTACAATTACTAAATGTAAGAATTATAATGTGCAATATGTTGTAATATTTATACAAAATGTGTACTATATATTGTACAATTCTACTGTGTATGATACTCTATTGCAGTGTAATAATATTATTTGAAAATATATTTTCAAATAATATTATTACACTGCAATAGAGTATCATACACAGTAGAATTGTACAATATATAGTACACATTTTGTATAAATATTACAACATATTGCACATTATAATTCTTACATTTAGTAATTGTACTCAGTAGTATTATAAAGTTATAATATGTAACATATAATAAAGTATTTAAAAATATATAATAAACTACTTCATTTTAAAAATACATATGTTTTTATCTCTTGAATATTATCACATTTTTCAAATCAGTGAGCAATATTTCATTTTCGTATTTGTGTGTATGCTGTGTGGATGCATACGTGCATACGTGAGTGTGTGTAAATTAAACATATAATTTAAGCTAAAATATAATTCACTGTAATAATCTAGTTCAACAGATAATAATTGTTTGAAACAGTTTTTAAACTATCGCAACGAAAGTTTTTTCAATAACCATATTTTGTAACTGAATTATATAATTATATAATATACAGAAAAAATTTATACAACATTGATATAACAATATTACATTGCAGTAATATTTCATACTGTAAAAATTGTAATATTACAAAATTATATGCATGATATGTAACAGTTTTTTATACGAGGACAAATCAATAAGTTTTTAGAAAAACATAGTAAAACACATTTTTTTTATCGATTCATTTTTATTTCTCAATATAGTCTCCTTTCAGCTCGATACACTTGATTCAATGATTCTTCAACTTTTTCAAGCTGTTCGAATAATATGATTTGTCCAACCCTTTAAAATAAGCCTCTGTTTCGGCGATGAGCTCTCTGGGGATGAATCTCTTTTCATTTCTTTAAATTTGAAAACAGGAAATAGTTGCAGGGAGCTAAATCTGACGAATATGCTGGATGAGAAAGCAATTCGTAGCGGAATTCGTTGAATTTGGCCATCGGTGCCGGATACGTGTGAACCCGTGCATTGTTTGGATAGAAGAGCACTTTCTTCTTCGCCAAATGGGGACGTTTTTTCTTTAAAATATTGTTGAAATGGTCCAATAAGACTGCGTAGTAATCGCCGCATTAATCGTTTACTTCAACGGAAAGTAATCGATATGAATTATACCGCGTGCATCCCAAAAAAACATCACCTTTTTGGCCCATTTCACAGTCTTCGCCTTCTTCGGAGCTGGTTCTCTCGATGAAATCCATTATTTTGACTGTTCCTTCGTCTCGGGTGTGAAGTAATGGATCCATGTTTCGTCCATAGTAATAAATCGACGCAGAAATTCATCTAGATTACGTTGAAACATTTCCAAACATTGTTTTGAAATCGTCACACGGTCGCACTTATGATCCACAGTGAGCAAACGCGGCACCTTGCTGATAGCTTTTTCATACCCAATTGTTCGTGCAAAATTGAAATCACTATGCCATGTGATATGCCTGTGGCCTCAACAAGCTCGCGCACTTTCACTCGTCGATCAGTCAAAACAATATCGTGGACTTTATCGATGATTTCTGGCGCAGCCTCACTTGGACGTCACGAATGATCACATGTAGATGTACGACTACGTTTAAATTCATTCACCCAATTGTATACAGTCGCAAACGCTGGTGCAGATATGCTATGAACATTATTCAACTCGGCTTTGATTTTTTTCGGCGTTAAACCTTTCATATGTAGATGTTTGATCACTGCACGAAACTCGTTTTTTTTCCATTTTGCAAAAAATACAAAGGTTGTTTGCTTTAATCATACAGAAATAAAACCACACGATGAATTCCGCTCAAAATTTGACAGTGATCAGGTGAAAGATGCTACTTGTCAAAAAGTAATGTGACATGACACTGCGAGTACCCTCTGACAGATTTTCTAAGAACTATATTGCCCTCGTATCATAACTTATGTTATATTATTCGTTATTTTCACGTTATATTACTGTAACAAACTGTTTACTGTGTTTACTGGGTAGATAAAACAATACTATTATCACATCCGAAGTTTTATCAAGATACTCTCTTAGATTTATTGTTAAGATTTATTAGGTATACAACTTTGCGCCATTTTTTTCGAAGCTTTATTGTAAAAAACTGGTTATACATTTATAATTCAAAGTATTGTCCATCGTTGGCCACTACTTTCTCCCATCTTTCGGGCAGCATACGAATCCCGCGTCGAAAAAACTGATCATCTTTTGAGACGATCCACGAATCGATCTAATTTTTTTACTTCTTCATAAGACCGGAAGTGCTGGTCCAGGCCGTGTGCCATTGATCGAAATAAGTGATAGTCAGAGGGAGTAACGTCTGGAGAATACGGCGGGTGGACGCGAAAAAACTGATCATCTTTTGAGACGATCCACGAATCGATCTAATTTTTTTACTTCTTCATAAGACCGGAAGTGCTGGTCCAGGCCGTGTGCCATTGATCGAAATAAGTGATAGTCAGAGGGAGTAACGTCTGGAGAATACGGCGGGTGGACGCCATTTCAACGTTTCCAAGTATGTCTTGATCATTTTCGCAACATGGAATCGAGCATTGTTATACTGCAAAATCACTTTATCGTGTCTCTCGTTATATTGCCGTTTGTCTTTCAATGCTCGGCTCAAATGCATGAATTACGTTCGATCACCTGTGATTGTTTCAGTCGGTTTTAACAGCTCATAATACACTACGCCGAGCTGGTTCCACCAAATAGAGAGCATGACCTTGGAGCCGTGAATATTCGGTTTGGCCGTCGATGTGGAAGCATGGCCGAACTCCCTATGATTTTCTGCACTTGGGGTTATCGTAATGAACCCATTTTTCGTCCCCAGTCACAATGCGATGCAGAAATCCCTTCCGTCTTTGCCTTTCAAGCAGCTGTTCACAAGCAAACAAACGCCGTTCGGTTCTCTCGGCTTCAACTCGTACGGCACTCAATTTCCTTGCTTCTGAATCATTCCCATGACTTTGAGGCGTTTTGAAATGGCTTGTTGAGTCACTCCCAATGATCATGACAATTCTTCTTGATTTTGACACGAGTCTTGATCAAGTAATGCCTTCTATTTTGCATCTTCGAAAACCTTCTCTTCCACCTGCCGGTCTTCGATGTCAAAATCACCGTTCTTGAAATGTTGAAACCACTCACGACACGTTCTTTCACTAATAGCGGCCTCACCATAAGTATTTGAGAGCATTCGATGAGCCTCAGCCGCAGATTTCTTCATATTAGAAGCAGAAAATTAAAACCTTCCGCAAATGACGAGAATTTGGCTCGTAAACTGACATTTTCAATCGAGAATAACTTTATGATGCAGACACAAATCGACTAATGTTTTTATGGGGTTATGACAGATGCCAAAGTTTATTGTATGACGTCTATGATTTATTATTTCGACCACCACTTAGCGCTAAAGCTATCTGTAGGAAAACGGCGGAACCAAAGTTGTACACCTAATAAATTAAAACATTTTCCTTTTTGGAAAATTATTATCCCATGAAGTTTATTTTCGACACGATAAATTTTCGATTAAGGTCTAAAACGTAAGATACTAAGGCGAACAGATCTCGACACTACTAACAATGAAGAGAAAACTATGTGGTTCATAATTTCATTCCTTTCACATCTTTATGGAAAATTTAAAAACATCACAAAAAATTTAAACGTTAAACTGGCATGGTTTAGTATAAATATACTTGATGGGATCATTAAATCTCAAAAGGATGTACTTCCACATGGATGTGGTAAATAAGATTGGGACTGTAATGCCTTGTATGTAGCACAGACTGGATGAAAACTCAAAACTAGGATTGCTGAACACCGTAATAATATAAATAAGAAAACCGGCAACCCATCAGTAATCACAATACATACAGGGTGGGCCATCTATTGGTACGTTTTTGAATTTCGTCGTATGGCAACACCGAACGAGCTACAGACCCGAAATTTTGACAGTTTATTAGTCATACCGTCCGCGGCACGAAACAACATGTTTTCTCTTGAAGAGCGTTTTGAAATTTTAAAAACTTATTTTCAAAGTCAGTGCTGTGTCGCCGAAACTGTACGAATTTTGAAAAGAAATATGGGTCGTGATAGAGCACCCACCGAAGGAGCTATACGCAAATTGGTGAGGAAAGTTCGTGAGAAAGGGATGTTAGTGGATGACATTATATTACGACTGTTTTGAGTGAAATTGGCGCCGAGGTAGTCCAAAATGTCATTAATAATTGGGGTGACCGAATGGCATACTGTAAGGCCAGTAGAGGGAGCCACATGAACGAAATCGTTTTTCATTCTTGACGCGGATACTTTTAGCTTCACAACAAAAAAAAAATTAATAAAAAATATCAATGTATGCTCATTTGATCGCATTTTTAAAAACGTACCAATAGATGGCCCACCCTGTAGATTAGAGTACGCACATGATTTCAATTGGAAAAATGTAAATATCTTAGATAGAGAGAGATATTTTGGAAAAAGACTTGCATTTGAAATGCTCCATCTTAATTCGCAAGAGTATAGTTTGATTTAAAATCTAACACTGAATTCCTACACTATGCTTATGTGAACATTGTAAACAAGATGTGATCTATGATAGGATATTACATCAGTTAACTTTCTTTGTACTTTTTAATTTATGACTGTTTGACTCTATCTTGACATCTGTTTATTTTGATAAGGTACAATGCTCAACCTTATATATTTTATACCATTATTTTCATTTGAACATTGATATTTGCTCGATACGATCCTCTTAACGATCTATCTTTATTCATGCGTTTCTATGAGAGGTTTTTGATATGAATCATGATTAGCAGCGGATGAGTTCTTTGATCATTCTATGCTTGGTCTGTCATTGTCTTAATAACAATTATTGGTTCTTTAGTGATCATTTAGCTATTCAACTAATGATGCTTCGCAAGTTTGAATTTGAGGAAGCTCCCTTAGCTGAGGACTTGGATCTTATCGTGAATAATTTTTAATGTTATTTGGACATCGCTGAGGATGGTTTGAACTAACATAAGTTAACATAAATATAATTAAAGATAGAAATAATAAATCAAACTGTAGAAAGTACAAAAGTTAAAACACTACAATATATTGTAATTACATACATGTGTCGACCTTATATTTAGACCCTCTACAAATGTACAAAAAATTTTATTTCCCGACGCAGTATAATATATTATTCAAAAATTAAGAAAGTGACTGTTTCGTTGCATAATTAGATAAGAGTTAAAACAGAGAAAACGGAAAATTACTCGTAAAGCGATTAATCGAAAATTTCTCGTTTTAGAAAGAACATAAAGAAACATAGAAACATTATCAAACCTAAAATTTTTTATTTAGCACAAGCATAATACGTCTTTCTGGTAAAAACTCACCTCATAGTCCGATAATTGAGAAAAACCATGTTAGTATTATAAAAAAAAAATATCAAATTTCGATGTCAAAAGCAATGAAAAAATTAATATCACATTATAAGCGTGTAACGTTCAATAAAATAAAATAAAAGCAGCGAAAAATGTCTAACGTTCTCGTTGGATTCGACTGTACTGCGATAAATCTTGACAATGCATAGTCAAACATTGTTTATTATCGGAATGATTTGTGAAGACCTTCTGTAAGTTAAGACTGTTATTCTGTTTTTTAATGTTAAGCATCTCTGAGACAAGGCGCTTATTGTAAATCGATTCTTCATCCATGATTTGAATATTATTCTAATCAAAATCATGACCCAATTGCGATCGATGATCCGTTATTATCGATTTAGAGCTGGTGTTCCAACGTATATGATTTCGATGTTCTGAAATCGGAGTTTTCAGCTTTTTCCCCGTTTGTCCCACGTAAGATGCGTCATAGTTATTGCAGTTTATCTTATAAACAACATTAGATTTCGAGAAAGGGTCCAAAGATTCTTTATGTACTTTGATATATTTCTTTTATTTGTTTGTACTATAATAAGAGATCTTGATATCATTTCTATTGAATTGTTTGAATTTTTCAGTTAAAATCGGTACATAAGACACGATTAACCAAGATAGATTAATAAATTCTTTATTAATCCCTAAGTTATTAGTTCTAGATATCTTTTTCCGAGTGATATCCTTGATTCCATTATTAATGGTATCAAAAATAAACTTAAGTGGAAAATTGTTTTCTATCATAATGTTTATGGTGAGTAATATTTTTTGCATAAAAAACAGGTTCCGACAACAATAGAACTCTGTCCACTAAACTAAATATTATGCCTTTCTTTTGGAACAACGGATGATTAAAGAAATAATTTTAAAATCTGCCTGAAAATGTGGGTTTATGATACCAATCAAACATCAAACGATTGTTTTTAATGATAATAGAAACATACAGAAAGTTTAACCAATTATCCCCGACTTCCATGGTAAATTGTAGACGAGGATGGAACGAATTGAACGCGTTGAAAAAAGAATCATCTTAGAAACCGAAACCCCCGTGCATAAGTCGACATATCGATAATAAAAAAGTACATTATCTCCAAATAACATCAAAGGAGACCTTTCCAGTCTTTGCATTACCAAGTCCGCAACGATGGGAGACAGAAGAGAACCCTTGGGCATATCAAAATTTTGTTTATACAATAAATAATGTCAAAAAAAGTCGAATCAAGAATAAAACTAATTGCAGTCAGAAATTCTGGAAGTGCACATTTTTTGAAAGTGCATATTTTTTTGAAATGTAAGTCCAATTATTATTAACATAGCTAAGTCTATTGGTATATTTGTAAAAAGTAACACCATCTAAAGAAATTAATTTGTAATTATCATTGTAATTATCATTTGTAATTATACATTGAAATAAATTCCTTTAAGTTAATCTTTACTAGCTGAAAACCATCTTTAACATGACTCTCAGTTTTCGGAAAAGAATCATATAATATATTTTGTAAAAAGGAAGGCAAAATATGTAACGGACTGTCAATAGACGAAACAGTGATGCCCTAAAAGGGCAATTTTGTTTATGAATTTTAGGAAGTGCATACGCCCTGGGAAAAATCACATCGCTGCTGTATAAATATTTATATTTCGAATCGTTGATATAATTGCAAATTTTCCATCTTGAGAGCAAAACCCTGAGAGATATTGTGAGTTTCTTGGTAGGATCTTTTTTTTATAACTGTATAAGTCTCTCTGTCATTCAACATATTGTTAACGTTGCTAAGATAAAAATCTTTGTCTAACACAACAGTTACATTGCCCTTGTCTGCACGAATAAAGATGATGTTGGGATAAGAAGAAAAATTTTTTAGTACTCTTCTCCAATTCTATTATAATAAGCTCTCTCTTCAGTAGGAAATAAATTAATCGGAGTAGAAATTATATTATTAAGGATGGGTATAGAGTGATTCGTGATATTGATCCTTTTATCTATGGGTAATTTACGCATACTATACTCAATGATTTTAATGCAATCAAACACAATATTTCTTTTGCAATGTGCTGAATAAATTTTAAGTTTGATAACTTATAACATTTCTATGTTTCTTTATATTCTATCTAGAAATTTTGCAATCAATTGACAAGCAATTTTTTGTTTTCTTTGTTTTAACTCTCATCTAATTATGCAACGAAACAGTCGCTTTCTTAATTTTTGAATAATTTAGGTGTTGGAATTAATTCGTAGCGTTTTACAAGTGATGGGAAGTACTTTCATTAATGTATTTTTTAATGCTCATGTGAAATAAATAACATTCTTTCATTAAAAACGCTACGAATTAATTCCAACACCTAATATTATACTGCATCGGAAAATAAAATTTTTTGTACATTTGAAGAAGACCTAAATATAAGGTCGAAAATGTATGTAATTGTATTCTAGCATTTTAACTTTTGTACTTTCTACAGTTCAATTTATTATTTTTATCTTTAATTATACTTATGTTAAACAATTAATGGAATTTTATTAAGTTTTTTTGACTCTTATTAGCCTTTTATATCTTATTGTTGGATTTTAAACAAGATCTATCTTTATTCATGCGTTTCTATAAGAGGTTTTTGATATAGGGGATCATGGTTCACAATGAATGAGTTCTTTGATCATTCTATGCTTGGTCTGTCGTTGTCTTAATAACAATTATTGGTTCTTTAGTGATCAACTTTAGCTATTCAACTAATTGATAATGATGCTTCGCAAGTTTGAATTTGAGGAGGCTACCTTAACTGCGACTTGGATCTTATCGTAAATAATTTTTAATGGTATTTGGACATCGCTGAGAATAGCTCAAACTGAGCCGAAACGTCCAATTTCATCATATTTGTTGTAAGGTCTTTGAAATATATTGTTAATGTACAACGCTTTAATTTTTGTTCTCAATTACCTGTCTGTTAATATATGTTTATAGTTTAATCTCGAAAACTCAATCTTATTCCGAAATTTATTTATTTGGAATCACTTTTACATTTAACTTCATTAATTCCATAGAACAACTTTTAGTATGCACTGATATAATTTATAATGCAAACGACTGAATTCATTAGTAATATTCTTCTATAACACAAGTAATACTCATTTGTCCGTAAATTCTCATGATTTAAGTACAAATTGTCACGTTACGCTCGACAGTTTGACAGCTCGAAGCTCGACTAGTACAGAGTTTCGCGACGTCGCGGATAGAGACCGCGACATTAGAACTATAATTTAAATTATATAGTATTAATATAATATCAATAAAACAATTGTTATGTAACATGTAAATGAATATCGCTGTTCATTTATTATAACATATAAATAACGAAATAATGTAACAATTTCATAACCCGGTTGTATTATGTATATAAATTTAAGTTGTGTAATTATAATCAGGGTTGGCAAGTAACGCGTTATTTGTCATTACCGTTACAAGTTACTGTTTTCGGTAATAAATAGATAACGATGTTACATTTTCTTCTGAATAACGCAATGTACTGTTACTGTTATGTACGCAATGTTCTGAATAACTCATGGTAACGCAATTACATTTTTGAGATAACGGTAACGATTTCACTAGTTACTTTCATCATTACTTTATTTCTAATTACATAAAAGTTTAGTCGTAACTAGTCATAAGCCTACTAAATTAGTCATAGAAAAGAAAAATAAAACATTATGGTCTGATTGGCTGTCTAAATCATGACGCCTTTTTTTCATTGTATTCACAGTTTACACATATAAACTAACTCAGATATAATTTTTACAATACATTTAATTTTTTAAAATAAAACTTTTTCTGTGTCATATCTTACAAATTAAATATATGTATATAATGCAGATTACAAATAATATTATTTTTTTATTATAATATAAGTTTATCCTTAGAATATTCATAATGAGTTATTCATGTCTTGTTTTTTTTCTTCGAAATACTGCACCTGGCTAAATAATTCTTTCTATTCTTTCTTTCTTTTTAAATATACAATTTCATAAATGTTAAAACATACATAAGATATTAAAATATATATAAAAATTTATTCATGATTTTTGTATATTTGCAAAAATTATGGAAATTAACGCACACAAAGAACCCATCATGTATAGAAAAGAAAATTGTATATGTATTAAGCATTAAACGTATAATTTAAAGTATCTTATTAAAAGTATCTATTAAAGATATCTTATTAAAAGTAATGCAAAAATTAAATTTATTTAAGTATAAAAATTACAGAAAATACAATATATATTATTTGACAGCATCTATTTCATTTATGGAAATAATGCACAATGTTTGCTATGGGCATATATTTTTTGAGCTCTAATAAAAAATAGAATTTTCATCATTTTTACATTTATCGAAAAAAATCTGCATATAATATTCTATTAGTGTTAAGAAAAAAAAGTAACAAAAAAGTAACGATTCGTTATATTTTGAGTAACGATGACTGTAACGAGTTATTTTTTAGGAAAAATAATGGTAATGATAACGGTAATGAGTTATTATTATGAGGTAAAGTTGCCAACCATATATACTAATACTACTATAATATAATACAACTATAATATAAATAGAGTGTAACATCTGTTATATTATTGTTATTTCCACATTATTTCCACGTTGTATGTTTGCTAGACTGTCATCGATGGCATAGAGATAGAGATCAGAAATATGTAAGAATATAATAAATATTTTCAACTCCAATTACACAAATTCTTTACTTTAAAAATAAATTCTCTGCTTTAAGAACTCAAATTTTCTGTTTTAAAAATACAAATTCTCTGTTTTAAAAATCTTAATAGCAAAGCGGAAACACATTTTGAGCGGGGCCTACTACCAATTTTGGGTTGCAGAAAAATAACAAATTGTATTGGTGGTGAATTTATTAGGTGTTGGAATTAATTCGTAGCGTTTTTTAATGAAAGAATGTTATTTATTTCACATGAGCATTAAAAAATACATTAATGAAAATACTTCCCATCACTTGTAAAACGCTACGAATTAATTCCAACACCTAATAATTTCTGCCGTTTTTTCGTCTCCAAAATTGATTTGTTTCGAAGGGAAAATAAATGAATACCTTAATCAAAATAATCTCCTCCATTTTCTATTACTTTTTCTCATCTCCCCGACAACAGGACAATCCCACGACAATAGAACGCGGTATCAAGGTAATCTATTCATTTATTTTTGGACTTCTTCGTAACTGGAGAAGTGTGTGTCCGTAAGTGCGTGTTGCATCGATCGAAAGAAATGGTAATCCGACGGTGTCAAGTCTGGAGAGTTGGATGCGGGAGCATTTCCCATTCAAGTTATAAAAGTGTCTATTTCACGCTTTTCGCAATATGCGATCGAGTGTTATGCAACAAAATGACTGCGTCGATTGTTAGCTACGGATGATCTTTTTTGAATCAACTCTATCAGCATAATTGTTTGTAGCGATCAGCTGTAACGGTTTCATTTGGACGCAAGAGCTCGTAATACAGCATACCCTCCTGATCCCACCAAAATGCAAAGCAAAGTCTTATGCCATGGATATTTCTCTTCGGCGTTGAAGCAGATAGTTAGTCGAGATCCACCCATGATTTTTTCCGCTTGGGATTATCAAAATAAATGCATTTTTCACGATACGCCATAAAAAACTCTTTTTTCTTTGCCTGACAAGAAAAGAAGTCACGATAGACAAATGATTCAAAATGGCATTTTCTAATAACTTATGTTAGACTTATGGTAGACATATCCTTTTCTTATGAATCTTTCCCTTGGCATGCAAGCCAAGAATAAGTTTTGAGAGCCTTTACAGCCTTTGGAGTAACAGTTAACGCTTTCGACAACTCTAAAAGCGTTCGAGCATTTCATGCAACTCAACATCTTCAAATTTTTTTCGGCTGTCCTGAACGTTCTTTGTCTCTTACGTCAAAATCATTGTTTTGAAAGCGTCCAAAGTTTCATCAGAGAGTTATTAAGTTCATTATTTAATACCCAGAGTTTGTATTATCTGATATTATCAGTAAATTACTGTCAGAAATTTGAGAAAACCTGCTGGATATGCTTTGCCAGCAGATTGATAGCAGAAACCGAATAAAGTCCTACATAACATGACAGCAGATTTAGAACAGATTAAGAGCAGAACCTGATTCTAGCAAACTCTGTTCGATTCTGTCGACTAATATGCTGGCACAATCTGTCAGCAAGCTTTGTCAACAAATTTAATCTGTTCTTAATCTGCTCTAAATCTGCTAGCGGTCTTTTAGTATACTCTGCATTTTCAGCTACGCGTTCTAATTATAATATACGTCTCTTTAAAAGATCAGCGCTTTTCTAACTGCCCTTTCATTAGCTGTTTTCGTGAAAATTTTCAGTTATATTTAGATAATTTTCTAGTCATATGAGGGAGACCGAAGCAAATTGTTACAATTTTTGATTAGTAATTTTTTCCGTACTAATATATATTACTAGATGGGGTGAAAAGTAACCTCCTTGACCGCCAGAATGCGCCACTACTGCAAAAAAGTTTATGGTGCCTTGTAGTCCGTTCATATTTAGGCAGACATGCCAAGTGGCAGTGCGATACTGCCCTTAGTTTTATTTTGAGAGCTGATTGTTGTTGACGTGTTTGCGAAAACGATTTTCGTTCTCTCATAAAACATTATTTTTTGAGAGGCAAAACGGCGAAGGAAACAAAAGAAAAGTTGGATAAATATTATGTGGCTAATACTCCGTCAGATTACACCGTCAAATATTGGTTTCGAGAGTTTCGTGGTGGCCGCAACTCCACTACCGATGAAGTCCGCAGCGGCAGGCCTTCCGATGCGGTTACCGAGGAAAATGTCAAAAAAATACATGAAATGGTGTTGGCTGACCGGAAAGTGAAGGTGCGCGAGCTAGCAGATGCTACAAAGATTAGTACTGAGCGAACACGCCATATTTTGGGCGAGATTCTGCATAAGAAAAAAATTTTTTTCATTCCCAAGGAGGTTACTTTTCACCCCCACCTAGTATACATTTAAATTAATGAATACTTATGCATTGTTTCAAGTACATCTTTAATTAGTCCATTTTTTCTAATTTGATCAATGTCTTTAAATTGAAAATTGAGATTTTCTTTCAGAAGGTAAATTGTAACAACTTATCCCATTGTAGGGCAAGTTGTTACATTTACAATCACTTGAAATATATATATATATATATATATATATATACACACAGTGCGACAAATATGTTCCCGGACACGAACCACATCTCAGCAACCAGTGGCGACATCTGTGCGTTCAAACATGCATTTTAAAGGTTGAACATTTTGCTATCATCTGTCAAAGTTTCATTCATTTTGGTTGACATATAATAAAGATATGACAGTTCATGTTAAACAAGATTTTGGTCGAGGTAGAAATTTTAATATGGAACAAAGAGAAGTGATTAAATTTAACTCAAAACTTGGTAAAAGTGCATCAGAAACATTTCGATCAATGCAACAAGTTTACGGCAGGGCAATATCTAAGTCGTACAGCTGTTTTTGAGTGGCATAAGCGTTTTTTGGAAGGCAGAGAGACCCTTGAAGATGACAAAAAATCAAGACTGCCAATTTTAGTTCGAACACCCGAAATGATCTAAAAAGTACGTGATTTTGTTGCAAACGATCGCAATGCACTATTGCAGCCGCAGAAAATAATCCAAACTTCCTAAAATCAATTGTTATGGGTGATGAAACATGGTGCTTTCAATATGATCCAGAAACTAAGCGTCAAAGCGGAATGGAAATCAAAAAATTCACCACAAGCAAAAAAAGTACGAAAAGTTCCATCAAAAATCAAGACAATGCTCATCACATTCTTTGATAGCAAAGATATTATCCACAAAGAGTTTGTTCCAACTGGCCAAACAATTACTGGTGCACATTATCTCGAAGTTTTAAAGCGATTGATGGGCAGAATTCATCGTATTCGCCCCGAATATCGTGATCCAGAAGATTGGTCTTTGTTGCATGATAATGCACCGAGTCACACTTCATTGATTGTCCGTCAATGTTTGGCTCGAAATCGTGTCTCTGTGTTAAATTATCCACCGTATTCACCTGATTTGGCCCCCTGCGACTTCTCATTATTCCCAAAATTGAAATTGAAATTGAAAGGACGCTTTTTTGATGACATTCCGACCATCCAATCAGCTTCTACACAGGCAATTCCGCAAACTGAGCTAGAACATGCATTTGAATCACTATTGAATCGGTGTAACAAGTGTATTGAAGCCAGATGAAAATATTTTGAATAATAAAACCAAAAAATATGCATATTGTTGTTTCAATCATGATTTTCAGGCCCTGTCCGGGAACATATTTGTCGCACTGTGTATGTCGATTTTAGCTTGTGTCAAATTGTGAGGCGTGAAAGACGTCAAAAATATTTCTCTAACAAATTGACCTACATGATAAATAGTCACTGTAACACGAGAATTTGATAACATCCATTCATTCATTACTATTTTATATCTTGATTTAAATGGCGCGAACACAGCCACATCAAGTAGTTGTAACCAATGGTTGCAATGTGGTGGAAAAATTAAAATAATTATATGATTTTTTTAGCGAATTCTATAGCTAAAAAATTTACAATAATTATCCATAAGGATCAATGCAGGATTTTCTTTTGTTGGATTAACATGTTTCACAAAATGCTGAAGTGCTGACATGAAACATTCTTCATTCATTTAACTGCTACTATTAGCTAAGCCAAGAACACCTACTGGGCCATTAACTAACATAATATCCTTGTAACGAACTCTTGGAAACACAAAAACAGATGGCAGAGGATCCAGAATTGATCATGAAAAGTACCGTCACTAAGTTCCCTCGTTCAGCAGAAGTAACCTGCCTCACTTACTTTGTTCCATGCTGAGCTATTACTCTTGAAGGAATTGTGACAGTACTGCAATCGGTCTTATTAAAGTTAAAAATCAAATGTGATGGAAATTTATATTTGGTGGTATCATAAGTGCAGTTAATTTCTTAAAAAACATGCTAACATTTGTTTTGTTAAAACTAGTGACCCTTGAAAGAAAAGTGGCTTCAGGTTTGCGAATTGTCAGACTTTTGTGGCGCTTCATAAAACCCCGTAACCAGTCAATACTTACTTCTTTATTTGCCTTTCATTTGTCTGGAATGGAAAGTGTTTCAGCATATTGAAATGCTAAATTTCTTGTTTATTTGTATGATAGATCATGACATATTTTTGACGATATCTTGAGATAATCTGCTAAATCATTTTCCTGTTGTAATATGCGTCTATTGCCTATATTAGAACAGTGAACATATGAATTATCTGATTCTTTTGCTCTCTTTACAATTTTAGCCAAGTATACTCTTGAGATGTTATGAGCGAGTGCTCTTGATGCTGTGACCATAATTAATAACTTCTTTAATAGCTTTCTGGATAACAGTAACAGTTTCTTTTTTTTTTATTTATCTTTGATATTGTTTGATGACATTTTGTTGAATTAGATCTGAAAAGAGTGAAACTGGTAATGCTTCACTATGACCTAATTTAGTAGCATAATCTGCGAACTTACGAACTGTAGGAAATGCCGTCTTATAATACAGAAATATTTAAAAATCTATTTACCTACAATAAATATTCACAGGAATGTTCCTCAGAGAAGGAGATGTACATTTGAAGACAATTTTACACTGTGCGCTGACAGAATCACATTTCTGGGTATGCAATGAAAGAACTGGCTCTTTCATAGCTCTCAATACCGGCTCTTTCATAAAATTATGTGTAAAAAAACTAATCACAGAATCTGATAAATTAAAATAAACGAAAAGATGTGTAACAATACGTTCTTAGTTACGTTAATGTATAATAGCATTCGATAAAAAAAATACTTTTTCCAAAAACTAATCGCAAATAAATGAAAAACACTTGGAAATAATTCAAGAAGTGTATTTTTTGTTTTAGCACTGATATCAAATGAAAATATTTTTAAATTTATGGAAACATTCAGTTAGTTGAAATACAAAATAGTTCTTTCAAAACTTGTCTCCTTCATGCCCATTCTCCTCTAAATCAATGATATCTTTATGCTGGATGATCTAACGACCTTCCCTGAAAATTTTTTCTCCTAATTTTTATACAAACATTTTTTAGAAATACTCAGAAATATTCGGAAAGTTTACATCTTCTCTCAGAACTTCTCATACAAGTGAATTCTGAAATATTCTGAAATTTCTCATCCCATAATTTTTAAAAAGTATTTTTAAAATTTTTTAGATTTTATAACATTTCATCAGAAATTATACTTACAAAAAAATCTTAAAAATCTTACGATATTTCATAATTAATACATATGAAAAATAATTAATATATAATATATAAAAAATTAATATATAATATATGAGAAAAGATATACAGTCTGTTCAATAAGAAAGTGTCTGCCATAATCAAAAAACTATAAACATTTAGACAGTTTTTTATTTTTTTTTTGAAGTACACATTATTAGCTATTGTGCAATTATATTGCGCAATTACCTAGTATTTTGTCCAATCACCTCTATTACTGATTATTGCATGACACCTTTTTTCCATACTTTCGACGAGGTTTTCTGCATATTTCTTTGGCAAAGATCGCCATATCTTCTTAATTTGAAATGACAGCTGCTCCACCGTGTACACTGGCTTTCCTTTGAGTTTCATCTTCATGTACGACCACACATTTTCAATGGGATTAGCATCTGGGGACATTGCCGGCCATTCCATCGTCGTGACTTATTTTCATCTTTCCACGCTCTGCACAGTTTGCTGCGATGTTTAGGATCATTGTCTTCTTGCAACATCCAATTTCTTCTATCAGAATACAACTTTTCAGCAGATTTTAGCAAATATTTCTGGTAGATGCACATTTTTTCGGCATTTAAATTGCTTGTAAACAAAAAGAGGCAACCAAAACCGTGTTTACAGAAGCATCCCCAAACATGCACTTTTACAGGGTGTTTTACTGTCCGCTGAAGAATCCTATTACTCTTCGTTGACCACGCTTTCGACAAGGAAGACCATTCCCAGAAAGAAGACTCGTCCGTGAAGATAACATTATCCTAATCTCGATCCAAATTTTCCTTTGCCCACGCCAATCGTCTTTCCACGTGCTTTTCCGATAATAAAGGCTTCTTCAAAGTTGATCGAAAATACACATTTTTTTCACGCAGGCGTTTTCGAATCGTATTTAGAGATATGGCAATTCCTTTCTTATGAAGTTTTATTTGAGCATAGCGCAGCGAAATGCCTGGTTTATCTTGAAAGAGACGCAGGATTGCTTTATTCTCTTTCGTTGTTGTTGCGCGGGATAATCCCCTCTCCGGCAGATCGTCTACATTCCCAACCTCCAAATATCGCTGCATCCACTTCTTGACGAATGCCTCCGATTTTCGTATATATTTTGCAGCCGCTTTATACGTCAGTCCCGGTCCTTTCGCATGGTTCACTAAAAACACTGCCTCGTACCGCTTCAAGAATTTGGCACTCATTGTAAAAATAATAAATTCGCTGACGTAAACTACACAATGTGCTGATAGGGTATATATTGCGCAAAAGAGCACGAAATAAAGGTTCAAACGAGTTCAGGAAGATATCGCTACGGTCGCTCTTTGTAGAATAATGCATCACGTTCTTATTGAACAGACTGTAGATTTTCTGAGAAATGTTCCAATTCGTATAAAAAAATGAGATAGTTATAAAATTATAGAGCAATTCTGAAAAATTATATAGAAATTCTAAAAAATTATATGAAAAATTCTGAAAAAAATTTTCACCAGGGTTAAGCTATGCTTGTGCAGCTTATGTCGTTTCATGTATAATAACCCTCATAGACTTTTTTTTCTGTAATAAGCTATTACCATGGAAGAATTGCATAATATGTGCAATTCGGCCAAACTACGCCTACTTTTGCTGCGCGTTGTCAATAGGGAACAAGAGCTACCAACTATGAAACGCAAAACATTGGGACGATATTCACAGTCCGTTCTTATTTTAAAACTGTTTTAAATAATATCTTAATACAGTCTTCGGATTGACTTACATGTTTCATTAGTATTGAATCCTTCCTTGTTTGATACATTTTATAATGTCTTAGGTTTTCTTTCTAGAAAGAGAAACATAAAGTTTGTCAAACTGTCTTAAGCACAGTCTTAAGATGTCGTAAGTCAATCCGAGGACTGTATTAAGATATTATTAGCATCTTAAGATATTATTTAAGACAATTTTCAAATAAAAACGGACTATATGAATACCACTCCATGTTTAACATTTCATAGTTGATAGTCTTCCTCCTTATGAACAGTCTATAAATGGCAGAGATTTAGAAAGAGAAACTGTTCAACTGCAGACACTGCACATACCATGTTATTCCTTCCACCATGGCTATTACCTAAGTTTTAAGTCTTAAGCTGTAAGAAATTGACCAATTTTCTTATAGCTTAACTTAAGGCTTAGGTAATGACTTATTGTAGAATGCCTATTATTCTCTGCATTCTCTGCATATAAGATTCATGAATTAATTGTTAAACAAAACTAAACGCTGCTACAAAACATTTGCTATCCGGAGACGTCATTGATCATCAGACTGATCACTGCTTACCTGAAAAATACAGGCAATAGAAACATAGAATAAGAAATTTCAATTCATCAGAAACTATGTACTTTGTGTAGAATGCATGTTTTCAGATATAAGTATTAAATCTGTTATTCCCTAATTACAAATAAATACCGAGCGCAACTGTTATATAATATGAATATAACAATAATACATAGATTTTATAAATGTTACATAATATATAATATAAGGTTATCTATCTTCGACGTAATCTCTGTTATATAAAAAAAAGAGGAGATTCCATTTAAAAAATTCATGACCTTGACAATGCCATCCTAGGTCAAATAACTACTATTGTTGAATGCATCTTTTTAAGCCTTACAACTTTTGTAAGAAACATTTTTTTCTAAAATGCATTTATGAAATATTTGGGTATCCAGACTTTTGGCCCACCCTGCATAACAATTATTTCGTAGCTATATAACAATATATATATTATCAATACTAGAAATTTTAAATCGGGCTTATAAATCCGCGTTTATAAGTCTGAAAAAACAATTCGACACACAGTTTGAAAAGACTACAATATGGTATATATGCAAGTACATATATAGTGTATATTAGTAATTCAAGATTGAATTATTTAAAGCAATGAAGATCCAACTTCGACAGTAATAAGCATTTAAAATTTCTAGCATTGATTGTGTTTCTCACATATGCGGACTAAAATAAAGATTTTCTATAATAAAAATTTTGAATTATGTACAAGACTATTGTTAGACAACGGATATCCTCTAGAGTTTATTTTTAATAATATAAATAAAAGATTAAAAATGTATGCGATAAAATAAATCAACTTTTTTCAATAGAGAGGAGTCGAAAGGAAGAAAAGGAAAGAACAGATAATCTTGTTAAGAAAGAATTAATGATAATTCCATATATTAAGCGTATTACTGAAAAGGCAACATCAATATTTAATAAATCAGTGATATTAGTTAGTCATCGCACGATTAACAAACTTAATAAGTATGTTAAAGTTCAAAAAGACAAAAGGATCCAGCCTTTACAGACCATGTAATATATAGAATTGATTGTAAAAACTGCGATGCTTCTTACGTGAGCCAAACGAAGAGAAAATTGCGAACGGGAATCAAAGAACATTGTAATAATATAAAATTGGATCCATCTAGACATTCTGTTACACTAGTCACACGTTGGAATACAATCACATGTTTAATTGGGAAACTAAAATATTAGACATTGAACATAATTATAACGAGAGATTGATTAGAAGAGATGATCTATATTAGGGCTCGGAAAAATTTGCACTTCTCGGCCGATTTTCGACTTGGCTCCGCCTTCTGCTATTACTTTCATCTCTCGCCCCGCGCTTAGTCCAAATGCCACTCAACGTTTAAGAGCGTATAATTGCATAAGATTGAGAGCTTATGCATTGCTTCATTCTATCTTAATGAACGAAAAAAAAAAAGATAGAATGAAGTTTACAGCGTGAGCGCCCAAAGCGAGTGGACTTCATATCTGCGAGCATTATACGCTCTTAAACGTCCAGAGGCATTTGGACTGCGCGTGGGGTGAGAGGTGAGGGGAATAGCGGAAGGCGTAACTAAGTCGAAAATCGGCCGAGAAGTGCATATTTTGCCGAACTCTGATCTATTATATATTAAAGAACAAAAAAACGGTATCAATTGTAAAAAAAAGATAGGAAATTGCTGTATGGTTCCTATTTTAATATTCTTAAGGGGATGTTGGAGCGAAGGCTGAAGTTAATCAAGGTCGATATTAAGTTTTTATAGGTTTTTATTTTCAATGTATAAGATGCTTACGCTCTCTGAATTAATATGATCATGCAAGAAATTCGATCGATTAATTATCGATATTTTTATTCCGTTTTCTACGTTACCATCTTAGCAGAGAAGTGTATTAAGGTTCACAAATGTAAAATTTATTCTGGAAAATTTTCCAATTTTAAAATTGAGAAAAAAATAAATCGTAATTGAAGTTAATCTTATATTTGTAGAATCGGGCCTTAGAAATATAGTTGTATTATGTACACATGCAGTGTAGGTCGTGTTCCAATATATACCACCAGTTAAAAATCTATAATGTACATAAAGTACAGATTTTTAAATTTAATAGTTATATCGATATGAAGCCGTAGTAGCACTTTTTTCTTAGATCCAATGACATTTTAGGTAATAATAATATAGTATCAATAAATGAATACGATATTGCATATACATAATGTAATTCTTTTTCATGAATATCCATATATGTGTGTATATATATATATATATATATATACACACATACACATACATATATGAAACACGTGTCCATATATTGACAATAATATATGTTACATCTTGACTAAACCCTAAAATGATATTGATCAAAGGAAAAAGTAATACTACGACTGTGTCGTATTGAAAAACTTCGATATTGAAAAACTTCGAGTACTGAAAATACGTAACTGTAGATTTTCAGTATTGACAGTGTACATTGACACATGGCTCTAATAGCATTTTTTCTGTCATACAATGTCATTTTAGGTCAGGATGTGTATTAGCTATACATAGATATATTACACATATAATATACGTAGCTATACCATTTTTTGCTACGTTTAATAAAAAGATATAGAAGTTAATCATGTTAAAATATTAGTGGTGTATGTACTTAAATATAATACACATATAGGCAATATTATACAATATTGCATGTATATATACTATAATGTGTGAATATACTGTTACGTCCTACAGACGCCACGATTTTTTTCTTCGCCGCGATTATGGTTGACGTCTACGAGACCCGAGCGACGCCTTCTGATAACGGACTGACAGAATTAAAAAAAGGACCGGAAAAACAGGCGCCGCGAAAACTCGTAAATGTTAATCAACCTAGAAAGAATAATAACCTTAATGTAGGCCCGAAAAGAGACAAGATTGCAAAGACATTATAAATGTACCGAAATCACGCAATAGTAAAAATCTAGGCTTTATCATTCGAGACTGACTCACAACAATTTTATCTTAGAAAACAGGTGCCATGTCGCACTTAAAAAAATGTAAACGCATAGAATAACTTCCAACAGGAGCGTTATCTGAAACCAGACTCGCAACTGACAATGATAGCATGGTAATCATCTGCTTATCTAGCTTATTTTCCGCGAGAATAACAGAATTCGTCATCCGTCTCGGAGCAATCTTGGCTCTTTAAGGAAAACCATAAATCACTTTCTCTTCTTCTCAAAACTACTCTATGTACTTTAGATCAACCACGATAAAACATTATAAAAATCGTAAATCTCGCGTGACATTACAACTAACTTTAGCATCCTAGACAAAGGGCTCAACACCCTTTTTTAGGGGTATAAATAGAGGTCCCGCGGAAGCACAGAGCGTCAGTACCAAATTTTGAAGCACCCGGTTCACGTCAGTACGAAATCTTGAAGCACCTGGTTCACGTCAGTACCAAATTTTGAAGCATCCGGTTCACGTCAGTACCAAATTTTGAAGCACCCGGTTCACGTCAGTACCAAATTTTGAAGCACCCGGTTCACGTTAGTACAAAATTTTAAACCATTCAGTCCATGTCAGTGGAGTTCGCGCTTAGTTACTTATTGTCTCGCACAGTCCGAAAATCATTATAACCCGCGCTAATCACGCCAGTTCGCGATTCCGTCCGAGTGTGAACTTGTAATCAAATCGCAACTGAAGTTAGCCATACCCCACGGCCACTGTTCTTCAGAAGCTCTTCACTGACGACGGATCTCCTTGGTCACTCGCCTAGAACCTACCTGATATCTTGGGGACAGTTACTAAGTAAGTCATAATTATTTACAGTCCATCCCCGCATGGATTTTTCCCATGGAAAAACACATTCATTGTACACACACACACACACGCGCGCGCGCGCGCGCGCATTCATCCATAAAAGTTATAGATAGTATATATTTTTTATGTAAAGAGAAGTTATAATGTACAAAACCCTTTGTTTATTATTTTATTAATAAATATAACTTAAGGTATTCCTCTGTCTTTTATTAACATCACCTCTCGCATTCACTTCCCTCGAATACCTAAGATCGCACGAGGTCTCGCACGATGTCCAGTCAAAGGGATTAAGTTCCTTGACCGAAAAAGTAGGACCGATGTTCGCTGTCCAGCGGAACAGGTGTCATAGGGTCCCTTCGGACGTTGACCCACATTCCGGGATTTAAAAGGTGCGTACGACTCACAGATGTGTCGCCTCCGCGCGTATACCAGTGAGATTGAGTCTGACCGTCCTTCCATACCTTCTCCATTCTCCCTCCATATATTGTATGTATATATATATATATATATATGTATATATATAATGCATATATATGTATACATAAAATGAGGATTTATCAGAGGATAATATTCGTAATTTGATTATTTTTTTTAAGATGTTACGTCTGATCATCTGCGTTTGACTTTCGTTAGCTTTGATTTATATTAATTATATGTATATTCTGATATTGAAAATATAAAAGCATATATCACTAATATCTGTATATTTGACCATAAAAAACATATCTCTTTTTATTAAACGTAGAAAAAAGAGGACATCAGTACATCTTTTTGTTACACGTAACAAAATGAGATGAAGTAGCACACATGATGTGAATATGAATTAGAAATATATTTTATGTTTTGTAATGTGTGTACATCATAATGCACATAAAATATAATTCTAATATTCACTAATGTGTCTATATTATATCTGCATGAAAAGCTAAGTATAAGTAACTTCTATCTCTCTTTTATGGGCCTTCTACAATAAGCCATTAGTCAGCCATTAGTAGCCATTAGTAAATCAGAAGTCAGAAACTAAAAATTGACTAATCACAGTCGTCAATTTTTAGCATCTGACTTCTAATTTATGACTATCTAATTTATGGTTTATTATTGTAAAAGGCCCATTAAACATAATAAAAAGAGATGGAATAGCTACATATGTATGTGCAATGTATTTACGTACTGACAATACATGTTACATCCTAAGTTAAAATGGCATTGAGAATAAAGGAAAAAGTGCTATTACATTACACGTGTATACATGTATTTCAAGTACATGGTTGCATCCGAAGATATATCAAAGTCACAGTCAGAGTGTATTTAGTAAAAATATACTTATTGTAACTTGCTGTTAGTCAACGTACACATTGACCTATAAGTATTGTATATACATTTGCTAAAACACTTTGAATATGATATATTTATATACATTTCATAAACGTATAGCATCGTAAGAAAATTATGCATGTGACTATTGACTGTGTAATGTATGTTATATATATGTATAACATATAGGGTGTCCAAAAAGACCCCGGATTTAGGAGCTGAACGTAAAGTTAATTATAACTATAATCGTAAAGGAATGTGAATTGTATTAGGTGTTGGAATTAATTCGTAGCGTTTTACAAGTGATGGGAAGTACTTTCATTAATGTATTTTTTAATGCTCATGTGAAATAAATAACATTCTTTCATTAAAAACGCTACGAATTAATTCCAACACCTAATACTTGTATCGACATGCATAGTACGCCAAAATATAATGCGTTAACCTATGACTATGATTCACGTTCCACGATTGAATTACGGCCATTCTTATGCTATAAGGCTATTACATAACATTTTTAGAAAAAACGTTTCAGACAAAAGTTGTAAGGTTTCAAAGAAGCTGTTTACTGATATTCAGTTTTTTTTCTTCATTAGTTTCTTTGTTTCAGTCATGTGAAGCAATCAGCTTTTGATTCCATCATGACAATGCATCACATTTCTTTAATTGCAGATGCAAAATTCTACAAATTGGTTCTGTTTAATTGTATTTCACCAAATTTAATAATTTGCCAGTAAATTAAATATAGTCAGCCCACGATGAACGCCTCTGACATTTGTCTATAACTAGCTAAAGCACGATTTATTGTTATAACATTTAACCATATCATGTATGATAAATAAAAGTGATATTTTCACGAATGACATAAATATGCTAACCTTTCTGGCTTTATAGGGTGCCTTCCAACAAGAAACATACATCACAATAACCAATTTTGACCTTATAGAGTGCCTTCCAACAAGAGACACAGTGTGACACGATGCATCATTACTTGTTCGCCAATACAAGGATGAGATACTGTATTGTACTGAGTGAGTCGATTGTTAGAAAGCATCCATAACCTTCTCTTATCAAAGACAGAAAATATTCTGCTACTATATTTTTTCTATTTTGTGGACACAAAGCACTATATAAATATATATATATATATATATATATATGTATGTATGTTATATATATTCGTGACTAAGAGAGGGCAAATGCACGTTTCTTATCTCGTGCGTTTTAACTGCACCAGATGATACTCTCCATTATTCCGTAGAAAAGAAAAAAGACAC
>NW_011627553.1:180174-190985 GCF_000204515.1 Acromyrmex echinatior | reverse complement strand
CAGGCTCCTGACAGCTTATGTTAATCAATCCATGAATATAAGGTAATTTGATTACTTGATACATTTAATTCTTTTTCATCACAATTGTTACATAATTTTAATAAATTTAGTTCACAGACTATTTTTTACTATTTGATTTCTTTTGACTTAACGTGATTCTCGCCCTTGCGCATTGAGGATTTAGTTATATCATATAACATCATGACAATGTTCTTATGATGATGGGACAACACTTTAGTTGCTTATGATACAATTATGATATTAATTCCGTTTTTTTAAATTAACGGTTTTTTAATAAACGGTTAGATTATTAGATTAATTGTATCGTTAACGGTTAGGTTATTAGGTTAATTGTATTGTGAACTGAAGAAGATAATATAAATCAAAATGTTTTTATGTATAAGAAATGAGTAATATTTTGTATCTCAAACATGCATTTTTATTGTAATCTCACAACTTTTATGCTCGTTTTTGGTCGTTATCTTGTTGTTTTGCTTTGTCAAATAATCGTATTATATTATTGTTACTAAAATAAAGATTCTTAATATTGAATATATATTATATTAATATTACAATAATATAACATTCTGTTATATTATGTGTTATTTTCAAGTATTTATAGTACTTCGTATTTGCTGGCCAGATTCTTCCTATCATTTATGATCAAAAGCAATACGAAGACACTTCACGTTCCCATGTAATGAATTAATGTCAAATAATAAAACAGGAGTTTGTTTTTCTTTTAAATATAATTTCTGAAGAATTGTAACACTTTCACTGATTTATTCCCGCTCTTGACCACTATTGCTATCAAAGTCGATACCATAAGAATGAATGATTTATAAAGAACAATTTACACAATCCGACATGATCCGACGCAAAGATTGAGCTGAACTGAACTCGATAACAATCAAACAGGTTATGTGTACAGCCTTAATTTGCTTGATTGTGTCGTCGAGCTCAATCTTTGCGTCGAGTCACATCAGGTTGTGTATGTAACGCGTTTCTTATTCCAAGTAACTTTGAATTGAATAATTAACCGAATTAATAATAATAAATCGACAGAATCGTTCGTAAATTGTTCTTTATAAATCATTCTTATGGTATACTTTGGTAACAATAATAGTAAAGAGCGGGAATAAATCAGTGAAAGTGTTACAATTCCTTAGATATATATTATATTTAAAAGAAAAATTAACTCCTGTTTTATTACTCGATATTAATTCATTACACGTGAAGTGCCTTTGTATTGCTTTTCCACGGTCATAGAGTTTATCCGTCAAGTTATAACAATATAAAGACAACGAAGGTAAGTGAAGGAGAAAGAGAAAGAGAGAGAGAGAGAGAGAGAGAGAGAGAAAGAGAGTGCGTGCGTGCGTGCGTTAAGTAAAACAAAATAATCCTATGTCTTTATACAGCTGAACATGTGCCTCTCGTGATCAATCTCGTCGGACGGTGAGTGTGTCGCCCCTATTTACCTTCTGTAATTCACTACTTTTATCTTTTAATAACTTAAAAAGTAAGCATCGGAAATTTTCAAAAAGAAAAGATCGTCTCAGAATTCAGTCAAGAACGTCTTTGCAAGGACATGAGGTTTTGAGTCATTTTGTATAAAAAAGAGAAAATTTCAACATGAAATATAGAGATTACATATTTATATACAAGAGGAATCATAAGAACGAACGAGCTGCAGCAAAAGTGGGCTTTCTGGTACATGACATGTAACAACAAAGCATATATAACATATATTGACCACAGGTTACTACTAACTTAAGACTCGTGACTACACAGCCAAGAACTCTGCATTGACGATGCAGAGGTGGCGACAGAATCAGACGGCGGTTTGGCGAACCGGTAGCCACACACTTAAGCACGAGTCCATGTCCGTGTGCTCGCCTGCGGCGCGCCGAGAGTAAACGAAACAGCGAGCTCCTTCTCATACTAATCACTTGTTTTAAGCGACCGAAAATTTCTCGGCAATTTCGGCCGATCGGTGGCTTCAATGGATGACATTTTTAAATAACATATAAGTTTTAATAAATTGTAGTAATAGTGTACCCCTCCTATTAATCTAGAATAGTATATATTCTGTCAAAAAAGTACCGGGAATTGGTCAATAAAACACAAAATAGTTATTATTCATTCAAATTTATTGTATCGCCTTCAAAGTAGGCTCCTTTCGAAATAATACATTTATGCCAACGAATAATCCAATCATCAAAACATTTTTTAAATGCATTTTCCGGAATCGACTTCAGTTCTCGCCGCGAATTCTCTTTTATGTCTTCTATCGACTGAAAACGAGTGCCTCGAAGTGGTAATTTGAGTTTTGGAAAGAGAAAAAAGTCAGCCGGAGCCATATCTGGTGAATACGGTGGTTGTTCGATGATATTTGTTGAGTTTTTGGTCAGAAATTCGTTCACAATGATAGTCTTGTGAGATGGTGCGTTATCATGGTGCAAAATCCATGAGTTTGTTTTCCACAAATCTGACAAATTCCTTTTTCGACGAATTTGCTCTCTCAAACGCCGCATAACGCCCAGATAATATTCTTTATTTACCGTCTGACCTTCTGGCAAAAATTCCGAGTGCACAACACCACGACAATCAAAGAAAACAGTTAACATCACTTTGACTTTTGATCGACTTTGACGTGGTTTTTCACCACATCTCGACCGCTTTTCAATGCACTGTACCATTCATATGCACGTGTTTTTGATAAAGTCGATTCACCGTAAGCCTTCTGTAATATCTTTAGCGATTCGGCACACGAAATTCCATTTGCAATACAAAATTTGAGACCAATTCTTTGTTCGATTTTTTCATTCATTGTAAAAATCGCAAAACACACTTGAGATGAACTGATAAAATCGAGCACTATAATCACATTAAATGACAGATGGCACTCCAACTCCGCGTCAGTATAGAGGACAGTTATGCCAACTTAGCGACAAAAAGAATTTTGACAATTCCTTTAAGCGGGCTTTTTAAATGATCAATTCCCGGTACTTTTTTGACAGAATGTAAATCATGTTAAAACGCAACAATTTACGAAATATTTAATTGTTTATAATTTTTCATATGCGTTATATAGTATATCTCTCCTTCATAAACTCGAGTAGCAAGAATAATTCAGTAGAAGTAGAATTTTACTGGAAAAAAATTATAAACCAACATTTCTCTTCACGGAAGTCTCGAAAGCCTCAGAAAAGAAATGCGTGTGTTTGAGACTTGAGACTTGTGAAGAAAATAAGCGAAAAAAAATCGAATAATTGCAAGAAGCACGTTTTTCGCTTATAAAACGAAAGATATTGATTGTACGAAAAAAAATTCGGCATAAAAATGTAGATATTCGAAATATCTACAAAATGAAACGTGGAACATTAAAATCGATCTATTAGTTCAGTAGAAAAAAAAATAAAAAATACCGAAAAAAAACCTCGCCCTCTGTTCATTAAGATTTAAACGCAAAGCTTTGAAATTCTCATAAAATGTAGCCCTCGTAATGACGAACAAATCTAGCCCTGAACAAGCCTGAAATGTTCATTAGTTTTTGCAAAAAGTCATTTGTTCATTAAAAACCTGTCTGCGGAAAACTTAATTCCTTCATCTTTAAGCAGTCGCACAGCAATTTATAAGAGTGATTTTTCTTTTTCAAGAGTTGCACTTAATAACAAAACGATTGCAATTAACCTATTATAAAATGACTTTTAAAAGTGGGTATCTTTTTTCCGTATAAAAAAATGGAAATAATTTCGTTAATATGCATCATATCAAATAGCCATGTGAAGCATTCGAAACCTGACATTTTTCTACAAATTTAAAAAAAAAGGTTATCTTCCGATTATTAGGAACCGATTCTTTTCAAAAAATCACTGTAGCTGTAATTTTTAAGATTTAGAGTTCCGTCTGGCACCAATTTATCAAGGAAGAATTGATTTGCTGTTTAAAAAAGTAAAATGTGTCTCAAATTGTAAAATTTTCAGTTTAGAAAATTTTTTCTTTGTTGAATTTTTATTTTTTTAAGTTTGTTATTAAAATATCACGTTTATGGAACGCATGATTGATTAATAAATTTAAGTCATATTAACTATGTTTCTTTATTTCGCTATAGAAAGTGTCCAATTGGACAATTAAATGTACGGAATTATCAGTACAAAATTTTTTATGAATTTAATTGCTGATGCAAATATAACATATGTAAACAAATAATAAATAATTTGCCAAATTTTGCGAAACATTAGGTTTATGTTAAGCTACATATAATATGTGTTTGTATCTCGTCGAATTACTCCAGATTTTAAAAAATCAAGTTTCCACATCAATTTATTGCTGAGAAAATGTAAATTTAGCAAATTTTAACGCACGAAATCAAATATACGCCAATCATCGAGCGGACCGATTTTCCCCATTCGACTGCGTGCCGGCTTCCCTCACTTCGCCTGGCGTACTGCCTCGCTCGCGTTCTTCAATGGTTTTAAACAAACTTTTACGGCAGCAAAAAATTCGAAAATTTTTCAACAGCAAATTCAATTCTTTCTTGGCAAATTAATGCCAAACGGAACTCTTAAAAACTAGAGTCACAGTGATTTTTTGAAAAAAAAATTGTTATCTCTGCTCCTAATAATCAGAGGGTAATCTTTTTTTTTAATTCCTAGAAAAATGATTAGATTTCGAATGCTTCACACGGCTCTTTAATATGATGCATATTAACCAAATTATTTCCATTTTTTATACAAAAAAAGATATCTACTTTTTAAAAGCGTTTTATAATAGTTTAACTGCAAAAAATCGTTTTATTATTAAGTGTACGTGATAGTGCAATTCTTGAAGAAGAAATATCACCTCCCCTGTAAATTGCAGTGCGACTGCTGAAAGATAAAGAAATTAAGTTTTCTGCAGACAGATTTTTAGTGAACAAATGGCTTTTTGCCAAAAACTAATGAACATTTCAGGCTTGTTTAGGGCTAGATTTGTTCATCATTACGAGAGCTACATTTTACGAGAATTTCAAAGTTTTGCGTTTAAATCTTAATGAACAGAGAGCGAATGAGAAAAAGGGCTTTTTCATCAAAAGGTGTTTTTTATTTTTGTTTCTACTGAACTAATAGATCGATTTTAATGTTCACGTTTCATTTTGTAGTTATTTCGAAACCTACATTTTTTTATACCGATTTTTTTCAATTAATCAACATTTCGTTTTACAAGCGAAAAATGTACTTTTTGCAACTATTCGATTTTTTTCGCATATTTTCTTCACAAGTTTCGAGTCTCGAACATACGCATTTCTTTTCTGATGGCCTTTCGAGACTTTCGTGGAAATAAATGCTGGTTTATATTTTTTTCAGATAAAATTCTACTTCTATTAAACTATTCTTGCTACTCGAGTTTATGAAGGGGAAATATATTATATAAAGCGCATGAAAAATCTTAAACAATTAAATATCTCGTAAATTGTTATGTTTTAACATGATTTATACTATTCTGGATTAAGAGGAGAGGTACATTATTACTATAATTTATTAAAACTTATATGTTATTTAGAATGCCCCCCCGCCTCTTATTGATGCTTAAGGCCATCGATCGGCCGAGATTGCCGAGAAAGCATTTTCGGTCGCTTGAAACAAGTGACTAGTGTGAAAAGGAGCTCGCTGTCTCGTTCACTCTCGGCGCACCGCAGGCGAATACATAGACATGGACTCGTGCTTGTTTGTGTGTTACAGCGCCGCACCACGATAAATGGCCGAATTGATAGGTGCAGAAAAGTAATGTTTTGATGACGAAATTTATGTTGCGTATTAATATTTCGTTATTATTTGCTTAATTTATTAAATATGAATTGTGTCATCGACTTATCAAAGTCGTAGATATCGATGAAAACTAAAGTTATCTTGGAATTTTATATGTAAAAGCGTATATTTTATTCAATCAATAACTGTCGGATCGTGTGTTTCTGCCCGATATAGGCTCACTTTACATGCCTTTTATGACCATTTACTGACTGTCAAGAAAGGAAAGGACAGTTTTCATTTTCGATTTTTATAAGTGTTTTAAAGTGATCATTTTGTTTCATCCAAATTGCCTTTATTTAAAAATGGCACGCAACATAAATTAACGTGTTATTCCTCTTCTGACATCACGATTCCAACATGGCCGCCGCGACTAGTCAGGAGCCTTAAGTTTCGCGAACACATGTTGGGAATGAATAAGTTCTCGCTGATTTTCCGTGAAAAGTAATGCTTTAAAAAAAGTAAAAAACATGTCACTGAAAGTATTGTCCATCGCTAACCATTACTTTTTCCCATCTTTCTAGCAGCATTTGAATTCCACGTCGGAAAAACGACACGTCTTTTGAGGCTATCCAAGAGTCGATACATTTTTGAGAATCATCATCAGAAAATGGAAATGCTGCTCAGCCAGCCCATGTGCCATCGATCGGAACAGGTGATAATCGGAAGGGGCAATGTCTGGCGAATTCGGCGGGTGGGGTAGAACTTCTCATTTAAACGTTTCCAAGTAGGTTTTCACCGGTTGTGCAACATGTGGATGAACGTTGTCATGTTGCAAAATCACTTTGTCGTGTCTCTATTCGTATAGTGGCCGTTTTTTTCTTCAATGCTCGGCTCAAACGCATCAATTGTAGTCGATAGCGAGCTCCCGTGATGGTTTCGTTCGGTTTGAGCAGTTCATAATAAACTACACCCAGCTGATCTTACCAAATACAGAGCAGAAGCTTCGAATCATGGATATATGGCTTTGCCGATGATGCATGACCGGGCTTACCCCACGATCTTCTACGCTATTAGAATTATCGTAGTATATCCACTTTTCATCACCAGTCATACAATGCAAAAACTCTTTCCTTTTCTTCCATTGAAGCAGCTGTTCACACGTGAAAAGACGCCTCTCGGCTTCAACTCGTACGGCACCCAATATCCTTGCTTTTGAATCATTCCTAATATAATAATTTCAAACGTTTCGAAACTGTTGTGTGATCAACTCCTAATGATTCTGCAAGTTCAGCTAGCTTCTGATATGAGTCTTCATGCAGTAATGCCTTCAATTCTTCGTCTTCAAACTTTTTCGGTGCGCCAGAGCGTTCTTTATCTTCAACATCAAAATCATTATTTTTGAAGCGTCTAAACCAATTTTTGCATGTTGTTTCCGACAAAGCATGGTCGCCGTAAGTCTTAAGAATTCTATGTGCTTCAGCTGCAGATTTTTTAAAAATAAAGTAGTGCAGTAAAATTTCCCGCAAATACTTTTTTGTTGGCACGAAACTCGACATATTTAACACTATGAAACAAAAAGTTGTTTCGGCGAGATGACATACACTGAATTTCAAGCTTGCTTATCGTAGTTCCTTATCGATGCGTTCCCATCTTCAACTACACGCACGCAGTTCTGTTAACCCCATCTGTTGGAAAATAGCGAGAACTTATTCAAGGTCCCAAACTAATGCATCATTATCAGTGTATATGAATCAGATGTAAATAAATCGCAGAAAGAGCAAAATCAATTCTACCACAAAAATATCAAACTGCAGATACAACTTGATTCAATATCAGAAAGGGACGCAAAATCCTACTTGTGATTTTAATGCAAGAATTGGCAATGATGTCATTGCCAAACAAATGGTCGACTTCTGCATACAAAATGAGCTACATATTAATAACATCTATTATCTCCACAAATCTCAACACAAAATTACGTTCAAAAATACAAGGGGACAAATTAAATCAACAATCGACTACGTACTGGCGAATCGATTTATTCATCTATCTAAGGTGTTAAATATCAAAGTCCTAAGACCGCGAATATTGAAACAGATCACTTAATCCAGCCAAAATATTGTATATGGTTTAGCATGATGACAATGAAGGAAATAACTAGAAATAATTGAGAAGCTGAATGTAGAATCTGTCTCAGACAACATAACAAAACAGCTATAACAACGACAGCTCACACAAAAAAAATAGTCGAAAACAGCATTAATATAAACGAGATCGAGACAGCATGGAATAGACTACGAGGGAATGTAATAACCGCAGCGGGGGAAGGACTGGGAAAACGGAGAATTAATTTAAACCTATAGACAAAACAGCAAACCTTGTTTAAAAGAAGATAAAAAGAAGATAAAAAACTAGCCAAAGAAAAAAAGAAAGTTTACCTGTGTTGTAGAACTCAGATATAACGTGACCAATACACAGGCTAAAGAAATAAAGCGAACGAAGAAATCAAAACGACCAAAAAAAAATCTTCTGGGAAAAATTCTCAAAGGATATAGAATAATCTATACGGAGATCAGAAGAGAGTTTGGAATATGCTAAGGAACCATAAAAAATCAACCAATGAATACATCCAAGTAGCAGCAATCGAAAGATTGGAAAGAGACACATCGGAAGGTTGGAAAAAGGCAATTTTAGGACCTATATAGCAGAATACAGGATGATCAGACGATACAAAAATCACAAAAATCGAAAATCTATTCTACGCAATGGACAGTCACAAAGGAAAAATTGAAATGTCACAGAAACTGTGATCTGAATGAGATCACCAACGAAATGATTAAATATGGGGAAAAGGCATTACATGAGGAATTAAAGACTTTCTTCAACAACATCATGCTTCAAAGTATCAAATCAATAGAAGAACAGCATAACGATACCTATATTTAAGAGAGGAACAAAGACAGATTCGAAAAACTACCGCGAGATAAGTCTGAGCTCAATCATGATACTATTCATTAAAATCATTGCAAAAGAGATATCGGAAACTGGAATCAACGAAGAATAACAGGATTTCAGAAGAAATAGATCAATGATAGATTCAATATTTATAATTAGACAAATTGCTGAAAGAACCATCGAATATAACAAAATCGTCTTTATGTGCTTCGTAGATTTGACTCAAATGTTCGATAGAGTACAACTCAGACGTAATAAAATTGTTTAAAAAACGGAAGGTAAATCCGGGATAATCACAATCATCAGGGAGATAAACACGAACAATAACATATATATAAGGACAGATAAAAAGCTGACGTCAAAAGCCCTGTAACTAGTGGTATAAGGCAAGGTGATAGCCCTCCCATTCTCTTCAACCTGATAATGGATGAAATAATTGAGAAGGTAAAAACCGTAGGAAGAGGATACAAAATAGGAAACAAAGAAATAAAAATAATAGCGTACGCTGATGACGTAGTTTTCTCTGTTATAAATTCTTACAACAAAAATTTTTGTGAAATTCTTCAAGAAAATTTTCACGTACGAATTTTGGACAGGAACATACAAAGTATAAGAATATATCACATAAGATACCTGTAAGTAAGTAAAAAATCTTGCACTCATGTTATATGAATCTTATAAGTATGTTACATGACTCTTATAAGCATGTTACATGAACCTTGTGTGCAGGCAACGAATCTTGCAAGAATATAACTGGAGTATCATTATGAAAATATTACAAAAATGCTATTGGAATTTTGTGTGATTTATTGTTCGTATCCTAGTAAATAAAATGGAATGGGACAAGCAAGGAGTCGAATGGAATTTAAAAGAATTCATTTTGGCTAAAAATGAATTCCTTTTTACACAAACTGAATAACGACTTCTTAACTAAATCAAACTTAATTTGGGAAAGGAGCATAAAAAACCTACGCCAGTTATTATAGCAAAATTATAATTTATCAATTCACTAAGACAGTGATAGTATACCTATATTTCAATCTTTTATTCCACGATCTTCAGTAGTCTAATAATTTTTTTAATTTTTTTTAATTCTTTTTTATTTCATATATTCAATCCAATTTTTGTTTATTCAATAATCCCATTTTGTTTACTGAAATGATCGATACTTTTATTACTTTGGAGCGATCAGTAGATATACTAGGCGGGTTCTAAGCCATGGGGCTAGAGGGGAATGCGGGGTGCGGGGAAGTACTTGTAGGCGCGGGGAATACCTAACGCGGGGGAAAGAGGGTGAAAGGTCTAATCTCCTACACAATAGGGCTCCTACACAATAGGGCTCCTTTTTTTGTTATCAAAATTAGACCATGTTTTTCTTTAAAAATGCATTGATAATAAAGATTTGAATTTGACCATGACATATTTTTCTTTTCTTTGAAAATGTATCGATAATAAAGGCTTGCATGTTAGAGAAAGATAGAGCGCGCGTGCTACGAGTGAAGAAAGGATGGAAGAATTAATAGAGTACGAATTTCTTTTGTATGATACAGTTTTTCAATTTTTATGGTTTTTCCTGGCGCGTCGAGGCAAAGGATGGGAAGTAAAAGATAATACACATGAAATAAGGCGAACAAAAATGTTTTATTTACATCTTATTACATCGGTTTTCGTACTTATTAAAAACTAAAGCTAATAGTTCGCAATCGATGAGCTGATGTCCATTGAAGATGTCGCTATCACATATAATGTTCTCAGATGCGATGTTGGAGAATCGTGTATACTTGGTATCTACCGTATCGACGAGTCGAGCTAATCGTTCGAACGTTACATCGATACACCCGTTAAAGTCAAACATACGGCGTAGCGTCGTTTCGGTCATCATAATGCGTACGGATGAAGAATCGAGACGTACGACCGTAGCATAGTTCAGCATGAAAACACTGACGATTAGCGGTCCAATGCTTATAAAATTATCCTTGTATTCATTTCGAAACAGCTTGTAAATATTTCCTCGCTGCTCGTAGAGTCTCTTCCACGTTTCGAGAGACAGCGATAGTTCGTGTCCGCGATGATCTCCAAGGACGATCTCCACGTAACTCGGTGGGCCAACGTTGATTCCAATTT